>CAUYOR010020987.1:0-42710 GCA_963573925.1 Callimico goeldii | reverse complement strand
CTTTTGCCATGTTGGGGAGGCTGGTCTCAAACTCCTGAGCTTAGGTGATCTGCTCTCCTTGGCCTCACAAAGTGCTGGGATTACAGGCGTGAGCCACTGTGCCCAGTGCCCAACCAGATCTGTTTCTTGTTTTTGTGGTTTTTTTTTTTTTTTTTTTTTAGATGAAGTTTCGCTGCTGTTACCCAGGCTAGAGTGCAATGGCGCGATCTCGGCTCACTGCAACCTCTGCCTCCTGGGTTCAGGCAATTCTCCTGCCTCAGCCTCCTGAGTAGCTGGGATTACAGGCATGTGCCACCATGCGCAGCTAATTTTTTGTATTTTTAGTAGAGATGGGGTTTCACCATGTTCACCAGGATGGTCTCGATCTCTTGACCTCGTGATCCACCCGCCTCGGCCTCCCAAAGTGCTGGGATTATAGGTGTGAGCCACCGTGCCCGGCCATTTTTGTGTTTTTTAATAGAGTTTTGCTCTTGTTGCCAAGGCTGGAATGCAATGGCACAATCTCGGCTCACCACACCCTCCGCCTCTCAGTTGAAGAGATTCTCCTGCCTCAGACTCCCAAGTAGCTGGTATTACAGGCATGCGCCACCGTGCCCAGCTAATTTTGTATTTTTAGTAGAGATGGGGTTTCTCCACATTGGTCAGGCTGGTCTCAAACTCCCGACCTCAGGTGATCTGAGCAGTACCACCAAGTCCAGATACAAGGACACTGTAGGGTCTTTTGTGTGAAGGAAAGGGATGTGAGCCTCACTGATGACTCTGCGTCCTGCTCTCAGGCTCTTTGCAGAGAAAATTAACAAGAATGAGCAGAAAGGGAAGGCTGAGATCACACTGCTGGTGCAGGGCAAGGAGTTCCTGGGGTTTTCTGGGAGGTACTGGGTAAGGAGTCCTCTGAGCTCTGCCTTGGCCTCCTAGATGCTGAGATTACAGGCGTGAGCCACGGCGCCTGGCCAGATCTACTTTTTTAAAACATCATAGATTTGTAGCACTCAATTCACCTGTATGCAACTCTACCACACCTGACAGGCGGTGGTTGGTGGGGGAGGGACAGCTCAGTGATGAAGAACCACACCCTCACACACAGGTGTTTGACAATGACATCTCCTACATTGAGGGTGGAACAGCCAGTGGCTTCTACACTGTGGAAGACACACACTACATCACCAGGTGAGACGTGTAGGCAGTGGGGGGCATGGAGCTGGAGTTGGCTGGAAAGGGGTGGAGAGGAGGGTACTGGGGCTAAATTGGGCCATTGGTGCCCACACTGAGCCACTCTTGCCCTGCGCCCAGGCTGTATCGTGTGTATGGGAAAAAGAACATCAAGTTGGAGCCTGTGCCCCTCAAGGGGGCCTCTCTGGACCCAAGGTGAGCCCCGACGATGTGAGGTGGGGGTGCTTCACCCTCAGCCTTCTCCCCACCAGTGGGGGCAGGTGTGGGCCTCTTAGAAGAGGAGGCCCTCTAACAGTCCCTTTAACTCCTGCCCGTGACCTTGGTGGGAGGTCCCTGAGACTCACCCAGAAACCCCATAATGGGGGATTTGTTTGGTGGGGTCAGGAGTGTGGGGCGATCATTGCCCCATGCCCCATCACAGCTCCTTCTTGCCCCTTTCTGCCCAGGTTTGTTTTCCTGCTGGACCGAGGGCTGGACATCTACGTGTGGCGGGGGGGCCAGGCCACGCTGAGCAGCACCACCAAGGCCAGGTATGAGGACACCGTGGGGTCTTTTGTGCGAAGGAAAGGGGTGCGAGCCTCACTGATGACTCTGCATCCTGCTCTCAGACTCTTTGCAGAGAAAATTAACAAGAATGAGCGGAAAGGGAAGGCCGAGATCACACTGCTGGTACAGGGCCAAGAGCTCCCGGAGTTCTGGGAGGCACTGGGTGGGGAGCCCTCTGAGATCAAAAAGCACGTGCCTGATGACTTCTGGCCGCCCCAGCCCAAGCTGTACAAGGTGAGCCCTGCTGCTGTGGTGCAGGTCTGGCCTGACCCATAGCCACCTGCAGCGGTGTGTAGCCCATTCCCCCAATCAGGACTACACACCGCTGAAGGTGTGTGGGTTCCATCTCAACCTTGGTGGGGAGAGGGTGCCACCTTCTGGACAAGGAACAGTCTGAGCAAAGGTCCAGAGGCTGGTTTTGAAAAGTGCATGAGGGAGTGTTTCCAGGATGGTGGGGCTGTAGGGGAGACAGAAGTGCCCAGTGCTAGGTCTGGAACTTTGGCTCAATTATCCGGGTGCAAGGAAGGCACCAGATTCTTGTGAACAGGAATGGGACAAGTTAGAGAATTCGAAATGGCATGAAAGCTGGGCGCGGTGGCTCCGCCTGTAATCCCACCACTTTGGGAGGCCAAGGCAGGCAGATCACGAGGTCAAGAGATCAAGACCATCTTGGCCAACATGGTGAAACCCCATCTCTACTAAAAATATATTTTTTTAAAAAATTAGCTGGGCATGGTGGCATGTACCTGTAGTTCCAGCTACTCAGGAGGCTGAGGCAGGAGAATCACTTGAACCCAGGAGGTGGAGGTTGCAGTGAGCCAAGATCATGCCACTGATTCCAGCCTGGCAACAGAGTGAAACTCTGTCTCAAAAAAAAAAAAAGGATGGCATGAAGGGCCTGGAGAGGGCAGGCAGAGAAAGTACCATTTAAAAGCCCTTCCGGATGGGAGCGGTGGCTCACACCTGTAATCCCAGCTTTGGGAGGCCAAGGCGGTTGGATCACGAGGTCAAGAAATCGAGACCATCCTGGTCAACATGGTGAAACCCCGTCTCTACTAAAAATACAAAAAATTAGCCGGGCATGGTGGTGCGTGCCTGTAGTCCTAGCTACTCAGGAGGCTGAGGCAGGAGAATTGCCTGAACCCAGGAGGCGGAGGTTGCGGTGAGCCGAGATTGTGCCATTGCACTTCAGCCTGGGTAACAACAGCAAAACCCGGTCTCAAAAAATAAAAAAGCCCTTCTGAAAGGATATCCCTAAAAAGACCTTGATTGATGGGGAGAGGGAAACGGGAGCAGGCAGTGAACCATGCTGCAGGGCAGGGCAGGGCTGGTTCCAGAGCAGGGGGCTGTGGGTGAGGTTCCTGTCTCCAGAACCCCTCCCTGCCATGCCGATCCTTCGTGCCAGGTGGGCCTGGGCTTGGGCTACCTGGAACTGCCACAGATCAACTATAAGCTCTCCGTGGAACATAAGCAGCGTCCCAAGGTGGAGCTGATGCCAAGAATGCGGCTGGTAAGAGACACAGGAGGAGGGCGCGGGCCTGGATCGCTCCCCATTGGCCCGGCTTTGACCTCCAGGCTCCTGGTCTGCAGCTGCAGAGTCTGCTGGACACGCGCTGCGTGTACATCCTGGACTGTTGGTCAGACGTGTTCATCTGGCTCGGGCGTAAGTCCCCGCGCCTGGTGCGCGCTGCCGCCCTCAAGCTGGGTCAGGAGCTGTGTGGGATGCTGCACCGGCCACGCCATGCCACAGTCAGCCGCAGCCTCGAGGGCACCGAGGCGCAGGTGTGCTTGCTGCTCCGGAGGCCCCTCCCCAGGATCCTTCGCACCCCGACATGCTCCGATCCCTGTGGTTCCACTACCTCCCTGCAGAGCTGGGCCCAAACCCACCTCCTCTGCTGACCCTGCTCAGGCCCCGCCCTCTCTGCTGCCCCTCCTACTACCTCTGTGTCCGAGGCCACACCTCCCAAGCGCCGCCTAGATCTCCCTGGGTCCCGCCTCTCAAGCCTCGAGGTACTTCCTCCGACCCCAACCTTGATCATGCCGTACCCCTCATAGTGAGTTGATGACCTCCCTGTCAGGTGTTCAAGGCCAAGTTCAAGAATTGGGATGACGTGTTGATGGTGGACTACACGCGCAATGCAGAGGCTGTGCTGCAGAGCCCGGGTCTCTCCGGAAAGGTGAAACGCGATGCCGAGAAGAAAGACCAGATGAAGGCTGACCTCACTGCGCTCTTCTTGCCGCGGCAGCCGCCCATGTCGCTGGCGGAGGTGGGGCAGGCCCGGGGGCGGGCGGGGGCGGGTCCAATGCACAGAGCTTGCTCAGACCTGCCTCGGGTGGGGCTCTGCCATCCGCAGGCTGAGCAGCTGATGGAGGAGTGGAATGAAGACCTAGACGGCATGGAGGGTTTCGTGCTGGAGGGCAAGAAGTTCGCGCGGCTGCCGGAGGAAGAGTTCGGCCACTTCTACACACAGGACTGCTACGTCTTCCTCTGCAGGTGCCACATCAGCACTCTCTTCCCCGAGTCCCTCCCCTGGTGCTGGGGGCTTGAGCCCTTGCTCACAACCCTCCAATCCGGCAGGTACTGGGTACCAGTGGAGTACGAGGAGGAGGAAAAGAAGGAAGGCAAGGGGGAGGAGAAGGCCGAGGGCAAAGAAGGCGAGGAGGCAACAGGCGAGGCAGAGGAGAAGCAGCCAGAGGAGGACTTCCAGTGCATCGTGTACTTCTGGCAGGGCCGCGAAGCCTCCAACATGGGTTGGCTCACCTTTACTTTCAGTCTGCAGAAAAAGTTCGAGAGCCTCTTCCCTGGCAAGCTGGAGGTGTGCCCGGCAGCTCGAGGCCAGGCGGGGGGGTGTGGTGGGGCCCAGATGGAGGTTTCGGTACTGAGGGGCAGGTGAGGGTCCAGGGAGCTCCCCCTAACTGCTTCCGTATCCCCAGGTGGTACGCATGACGCAGCAGCAGGAGAACCCCAAGTTCCTGTCCCATTTCAAGAGGAAGTTTATTATCCACCGGGGCAAGAGGAAGGCAGCTCAGGGTGCCCTGCAGCCCAGCCTCTACCAGATCCGCACCAATGGCAGCGCCCTCTGCACCCGGTGCCTGGCTAGGGGAGGACACAGTGGTGAGCAGGGGTCAGGGAGCCAGGCATGACTCCTTGCTGACACCCCATCCCTTCTACAGGTGCATCCAGATCAACACCGATTCCAGCCTCCTCAACTCGGAGTTCTGCTTCATCCTCAAGGTGGGGTTGTGGGTCTGAGGCAGGACTCGATGGACCAAGGGGTGGGGCGTTTGGTGGCTGAGCCAGCCTGGAACACCCCCCGACTTCCACCCCTGCACACTCCCCAGGTTCCCTTTGAGAGTGAGGACAACCAGGGCATCGTGTATGCCTGGGTGGGCCGGGCGTCAGACCCTGACGAAGCCAAGTTGGCAGAAGACATCTTGAACACCATGTTTGAAGCCTCCTACAGCAAGCAGGTCAGGAGGTGGGCAGGCAGGCGGGCACACACGGTGGGGAGCGGAGGGCAGGCGGGTGGGCACACACGGTGGGGAGGGGAGGGCAGGCAGGCGGGCACACACGGTGGGGAGGGGAGGGCAGGCAGGCGGGCACACACGGTGGGGAGGGGAGGGCAGGCAGGGCCCTGGACTGGACCAGTCTTTCCCACAGGTGATCAATGAAGGTGAGGAGCCTGAGAACTTCTTCTGGGTGGGCATTGGGGCCCAAAAGCCCTATGACGATGACGCCGAGTACATGAAGCACACGCGGCTCTTCCGGTGAGGCCAGGGCCCTGACCCCTCCACTCAGTCTTGCCACTGCTGCTTATGACTTCTGGCCTCACCTTGACCCTTGACTCCCAGGTGCTCCAACGAGAAGGGCTACTTTGCAGTGACTGAGAAATGTTCTGACTTTTGCCAAGATGACCTGGCAGATGACGACATCATGTTACTAGACAACGGCCAAGAGGTGAGGTGCTGCCACTGGCCCTGCCCATCTGAGATGCCCATAGGCTTGTAAATGGGAATTCTCGGGCCAAGAGCTGGGGGGGGAGTGGTGTTCCCAGGCACCCATGTGACCATCTGCTTTGCTGCCCCCACAGGTCTACATGTGGGTGGGGACCCAGACTAGCCAGGTGGAGATCAAGCTGAGCCTGAAGGCCTGCCAGGTGAGCTGGGTGGAGGGAGGGCTAAGGCGGGGCCTGTGGGCAGGGCAGGGCCATCACTCAAGGCTGGCTCTCCCTTGCCAGGTGTATATCCAGCACATGCGGTCCAAGGAACATGAGCGGCCTCGCCGCCTGCGCCTAGTCCGCAAGGGCAATGAGCAGCATGCCTTCACCCGGTGCTTCCATGCCTGGAGCACCTTCCGCAAGGCCCTGGCCTAGGACAGACTGGCACAGCCCCAGGCTTGGTGAGGAAGAGGAATGGGCTTTGTCCACTTTCTGCTAGCAGAGAATGTACTCAGGTGACAATGTCTGCCCCAGCCACACCCAGTGCCACAGT
The DNA here is from genome assembly GCA_963573925.1 of Callimico goeldii. Classification (NCBI taxonomy): domain Eukaryota; kingdom Metazoa; phylum Chordata; class Mammalia; order Primates; family Cebidae; genus Callimico; species Callimico goeldii. The sequence continues at coordinate 36,503 of CAUYOR010020987.1, read as the reverse complement.
CCCCAGGAGCCTCAAGTAGCACTAATGGGGGTGTGCCCTCAGGGGTCTGGGAAATCCGACTCCCTCCACAGTGTGAGCACACGTGTGAAGCCCCCTCACTCCCCTGCCAGGGATAAAGCAGATGCGGCTGCCCTTTAAGAGATATTAAATGCTTTTATTTTCAATATTAAAAATCAGTATTTTTAATATTAAAATGGAACTAATTTTAACAAAATGACAGAAAAAAACCCCAAGGTACAATCTACAGGGAAACTCATATTGGTCCCCACACCCCACTACACGCACATCTGACTGGGGTGCCCAGAGAGCTCCCAGTCACATCCTCGCGCATACACACTCCCACTCACTCACTCACTCATCACAGGCTGGGGACTGGTCCAGGAGCAAGTACCAAAATAGTTTTAGAAACAACTGTCCAGCCCAGGTGCTAGAAAAATACTCTTTGCAAAGTGAGGGGGAAGGACGGTGTGTGTGGAGTGGGAGGTGGGATGAGGTGCTAGGCCCCATCTGTCCTCTTCCCTAGGCAGCAGCCCCCACAGGGCAGCTAGATGCCTGCAGGAGGACTCAGTTCTGACCCGAGGCTCTGGGCCAAGTCCCAGGCCCACACCCTGGGGCTGGTGTCGCTCCAGGACCCCGGGTCACGAGGGACAGGACAGCAGTCCAGTGAAGCCTACAGGTTAGCAGGTGTGGGTCTATGTTAAGGGGCCAGGAAGTCGCCAGGGATCCAGCACTCCCAGCTCCGAGCAGGGCAGGTGGAGATCGGGATAGCTCTGGCCTTCCTGGGAGAGGGAGAGAAAAGGTATCAGCAGAAGGTGAGGGAAGGCCAAAGAGGACAGGTGGACTGCCACAGCACCCAGGCCACACAGGTGCCACCACTCAGTCTCCTCTGCAGGGAAGGCATGGCTCTTCAGTGACTGCCTGAGATGGGCTTGCTGAGTCTCTAGGTGGGTATCCGAGTGCCAGGCCACATATGCCCCACTGAGGCCAGAGAGGGGTACCAAGGAGCTGGAAGGTGTCCATGTGCTGTGCAGGATGGGGCCATGGCGTACAGTCAGGTGGCTGGGAGCATGAGGCAGCAAATATGTTAAGATTCCCAGATCCAGGTGAGGATCCACACTGAGACTCAGGCGGGTTGTCAGCCACTTGCTGGGCCCAACCAGCAGGACCTGACCTTGTGCACCTCAGTGATCTCATTATCTATGAAATGGGCTGGCCAAACCAGCTCCCAGGCCCGAAACTGCTGCCACCTCTAAGTGGTTTAATCTGGTCTTGTCCTAGCCACCACCTGTCACATTGCAAGGACTGAGGGGCTGGCCTTGCTTTTCTAATACCCAACCATGACATTTGTGTCTATGTGAGCCCCAAAAGTCCCCAATTGAGACACACTTTGGAAGGGAGCCAGGCTTCAGACTGCCACCATCACAGGGGCCTGCCAGGGTCCCAGGTGGGAGACCAGGGCCAGGTGGGGCTCAGATAGGGGCTGGAGGGCTGGATGCTACCAATGGTGAGGACCCGGGCCCCACCCCTGCAGCACCTCATTTGATCAGGATGGCACAGGCACGGGCCTCATCTTCTGCCAGGTTCCTCAGGTTCTTCTCAGATTCCTCAGAGGAGCTGCGAGATGGGGGATTGTATTCAGGGGTGGGGCGGGGGAGCCCCTGGCAGCCCTGGGGAGGGAGGCCGAGGGGACAGGGTAACCCTTCCTGTGGACCTGCCCACCAGCCTCACCCCAGAAAATCCTTCACATCTTCCACTGTGACGTCCCCTGTCGTGTCCAGCGTGGTGTCAGCACTGGTGGCTGAGTCAATGGACATGGGCGAGAGTGCGGCCTCAGGTGGCTCTGGGATGTCTGCAAGGAGCAAGTGATCAGCCCCTACCAGGACCCTTAGCACCCTCTGCACCTAGGGACCTGGGGACACAGGCCCAAAGGCAGCCAATGGCGAGAGGTGACACCCATGGGCACACAACTACCCCTCTCCTACAGATCCTGCCCGATCCCTGAGCTATAAGAGTCCTGACTCCCTCCCTCAGGGCACCGTGGGGCCAGGGCCTGGACCCATTTCATGCCCCTCCTCACCAGATCCCTTGCTGTGGGCTAGATCAGGGCTTCCACCAAGGCTCTGTGGGGCCAGCAGGATGCTTGGGGTCCCGTTAGCCTGGCTCAGCTTGGGTGACTCTCGGAGTCTGTAAATGCAGAGATAGGCATGTGGGGACCATAGGTGGGTGCCTTGAGGCTGGCACATTAGATCTCTGCACTCCCACTCCCAAGCCCAGGGAAGGCAGATCTTGGGGGTGGGATGAGAACTCGCCCTGGTCACAGGTCCCCCAGACTAGGGGCTGCCTCCATCCACACACCTGGCCTGGGTGGCATCACGGGGCCAGTTAATGTCCAGAGAGCAGAGCGGTTCTGTGATGTTCCGGGCACTTAGGGAGAAGCGTTCAAATTCTGATGGGGATATCAGGTAAAAGCCTGGGTGGATGAAAGAATGAGGACTGCAGTTAAGAGATGCCACCAACCACAGCTCCTCCGTGGGCAGGGCCTGTGCCCACCTGGAGTGCCCTTCCCAAGCAGCACTGGCCCTGCTCAGCTTGCTCGCCTAAGGCAGGCCTCCTTGGCCTCAGCCCCACCTCACCCTGGCCGTGGCGCGTGAAAATGCACGAGGCGATGCCGCTGATGTCCTCCTTCCGGATGCAGGAGTAATGCACCTGCGGTCGCAGGCCAGGCACCGAGAAGACGTGGACATCGCCCAGGTTGGTGAGGCAGGCCAGGCAGGTCTCAGCATAGTCCTCGCAGGCCACACTGGCAAACGTGGCCAATGCCACCTTGCGCACACGACAGCCCTCATGGGCCGTCAGCTTGAACTTGGTCTTGGCGCTCACCTTGGGCAGTGTGAAAACCTGACAGCAGGTGGCCAGTGAGCACAGAGCCTGGCCCTGTCCTCATCTCCAGGGCCCCTCACCCTCATGGCTGCAGACCCACCAGCCCCCACCACAAAGCCCAGCCTCATTGCCTGGTGGCCTCCCCTGCCTGTACACCTGGCTGGCCCTGCTGGCACTGCCCCACTAAACTCCAGACTTCACGTTGTACTCCAGAAACCTCCCAGGCCCTCAATCACAGAGTGCCTAGAGTTTTTTCAAGGCAGCACCCCTGGGGACTGGGCTCAGGGTTCTTGGCAGAGTACAGGAGCCTTGCAGGGACAGTGAGATAGGACAGTCTTCGGGGAACTCAGCAGGCTGAGGGGGCATCAGGGTTCTTGGGGAGAAGTTTTCTGCTGGCTAGAGGTGTTTTGCCGGGGTGCAAGGGTCTTAGGGTCCCAGCAGTGGGGATACAGGCAAGCAGGGGCTCTAGAGGATCCAATGGTGGGGGCCTGGAGAGAAGTCCCCCACAGCCCACAGTGGCTCACCTTGAACTGCTCCTCAGATGCGATGAGCACAGCATGACCACCCTGCATGTCAGGTGCCTGCGCCAGGTCCCGTGAGGCCTCATAGGGCTCGGGCAGCGGGCGGCCACGCCCATCCAACACAGCGATGGCCACCACAGGCGCCCGGTGCATCAGCTGCACTTCCTTGCCCAGCACGGCCTCCACTGCTTGCTCAGGCCGCTTCTCACCACCCACTGCTGCTGCCGGCACCTCTAGCGCATAGGCGAACACAGAGCCCGAGTTGGTGCCAGCCCACATGGTAGGCCCATGGTGGGCCCCTGCAGAAAACGAGCTCGTGAGGAGGGCGCTCCCTGCGGGCCAGGCATCTCCCCTGCAGTCTCCTCACAGACTGCAGGCACTTCCCGGCCTCTCTTGTACCTCTCCTTCCTAACTTTGACACCCTGGGACTCAGGGCTGGTTCCCTCCTGTCCCATGCCTCCCTGGTGACCTCCAGCCTTGAGGCCTGAGATCTCAGCTCTAGGCTGCTAACTGCAGTCAGAGGCCAGGATGCAGCCCTCCTGCAGAGGCCCCAACAGCTGGAGCGCATCTGCACAGGATGCCAATGGGCACCCAAACCAGACCCTGAGCCCTCTAGTTCCATCCCACTGCACGTTCAACCCCCACATCAGTAAATGCAGCTCCATCCTAGCATCACTCACCCCCAAGCCCTACAAGCCCGACTCCTCTCTCCAGCCCTGCATCCCCTTGCTAGTCCTGTCAACAGACTGGAACCAGGCCCTCATGCACCCCACACGTGTGTCTTGTCTCACCCCTGCTTCACCCTGCCTTCAGTGTGTTCCCCATGTGGCAGCCAGAGAAAGCCACCGAGCCTGGGGACACCTAGGATGCCCATCCACCGACCCTGCTCTGCCTGTGTGAACGGAACCTCTGGGGGATGAGCTTTAGTGGATAATCAGAGCCAAGCCCCGCAGAAGCCAGGGCAGACTCGGAAACTCACCCACCTGCACCCTGATGACCTGATGAATCCTGGGGCAGTAAGTATCTGCACAACTCAAAACATGCAAAACAGGAGCCCCAGGAGGCCACGAACATGACCCTCCTTGGGATGGTGGAACAAGTTAAAAACCCCAGGCTGTCCTCTTCTGGGTCTTTGTGGTCAGAAACAACAAAAGCCAAAGAAACCCCCACCTCCAGCTCCATCCACCACATCCAGACAGTGGGAAAATCCACTGCACAAAGACCCTCGACAAATAAATGACATCAGAAAGCAGAGCTCGACCAAGCAGATGACACTCAGGAATTCACGTTGGTTCTACAGGGCATGATGTGAACAGTGGCTGTCAGTGACATCTGTCAGGCCCATGCTGAAGTACTCGTGTCTGGGTTTTCGTTTAAAATACCCCGGCAAGATAAACAGTAAAGAGTATGGGGGAGGGGGACAGCCTCTGTAGAGGCACATAACTGGTGGCAGGCAGGCAAGGTATGTGGGACAACTTTGTACCTCTCTATTTTTGTGTATGTTTGAAATTCTCCCATTGTACAAAGTCAATGACCCAACACATCCAGGACCTAGTCAAGAGTTCCCAGGCCACCAAGAGTCCAAGCCAGGTCCTCAGCTCTGGTCAGTACCAGCACCTCCCTGAGCCACACTCCTCGACCCCCACCTGCTCCATTCCAGCCAAGTGGCTGGGCAGCACCCACACATATACCCACCTCAGGGCCTGGGCAAGGGCCAGTGCCCCTCACTGTTGTCCTCCAGGCCTCAACCTCCCTTCTCCTGGCTTAGATCTGAGAGGCTCACCCAGCTCACAACAACCCCTTGCCATCCATCTCCCCCAGGGGGTCTGTGGGTGACCAGGCAACAAGTGGAACAAGTTAAAAGCCCCAGGCTGTCCTATTCTGGGTCTTTGTAGTCAGAAAAAAAAAAAAAAAGCCAAAGAACCCCCCACCTCCAGGTCCATCTGCCACATCCAGACAGTGGGAAAATCCACTGCACTCCCCTGGGGGAGCTGGATGGTAAGGGTTTTTTTTTCTGAGATGGTCTCGCTTTGTCATCCAGGTTGGAGTGCAGTAGAGTGATCTCAGCTCACTGCAACCTCCACCTCCCAGTTCAAGCGATTCTCCTGCCTCAACCTCCCAAGTAGCTGGGATTACAGGCGCCCACCACCACACCTGGTTAATTTTTGTATTTTTAGTAGAGACGGGGTTTCAACATGTTGGCCTGGTGGGTCTCAAACTCCAGACATCAGGTGATCCACCCACCTCGACCTCCCAAAGTGCTGGGATTACAGGTGTGAGCCACCACGCCTGGCCACTTTCAGTAAAACTTTTTTTGAGACAGAGTTTCGCTGTTGTTACCCAGACTGGAGTGCAATGGCACGATCTTGGCTCACCACAACCTCTGCCTCCTGGGTTCAGGCAATTTTCCTGCCTCAGCCTCCTGAGTAGCTGGGACTACAGGCACACACCACCAAACCCAGCTAATTTTTGTATTTTTAGTAGAGACGGGGTTTCACCTTGTTGACCAGAATGGTGTCGATCTTTTGACCTAGTGATCCACCCGCCTCGGCCTCCCAAAGTGCTGGGATTACAGGCGTGAGCCACCACGCCCGGCCCAGTAAAACTTTCAAACCTTTTGCAAGGTGCAGTCCCACCACCTCCCCTGCCACCACCCATCTCCCAGGTGGCCAACTGAGGCCAATCTCCCCAACCCTTGCCCTGCCCCTGCCTTACCATCTCGAAGGAATGTGTCAGCAAAGTATAGGCAACGCACGACACCTGACAGGGAGTCGTCAGCAGAGCGGGGCTCAATGCGGCGCTGCACAGGCATCATCTCCACGTCGTGGGGGCAGGCCTGCTCTGCCAACTGTGCGTTGGCCTCCTGCAACTGCAGGGCGGGGGCTCCTGAACACGGTCTCCCTAGCACTCAAGCAGCCTTGCATCCTGGCTTACGCCCTACATTCTGTTACCATTCCCCCACCACCCTGACCAGCTCATCCATCCCTCTGGAGGGTCCAGGGACTGCAGAGGGAGGAGTGCCATGAGATAAGCAGGCCCCAGGGGTCCCAAGCCAGGGCCAGGGCCAAGGCACAAGACACAGACACAGCTCCCATGCAGCTACCCCAGCTCACCTTGCTGATGGCATTAGCAGCCCGCTTCTTGCCCGAGACACGGCTCTTGCGAATGCGCCGGAAAGACTGGCGCAGCGACTTCTTCAGAGACTTCACCCGGGAGAGCGGCCCCTCCATGGCCAGGGAGTCATTGGGGTGAAGAGTGCACCTGGGGGCAGACAGGGTCCAGTCATGCTACACAGCAGACTCCTGGAGCGGCCACCACACTCCTGCTGGCCTGATGAGGTACCTAGGTCAGGGAGTCACAGCCCCTCTGGCATGATCCTGTGGACCCAGCTGCTAGTGGCACTGAGAACGTCCTTCTGCCAGGTTATTTCTTTTTCTTTTATTTATTTATTTATTTATTTATTTTTTATTTTAAGACAGGGTTTCACCATGTTGGTCACGCTGGCCTTAAACTCCCAACTTCAGGTGATCTGCCCATCTTGGCCTCCAAAGTGCTTAGATTACAGGCGTGAGTCACCATGGTTATTTCTAACAGGGCAATGGAGATTAGTGGGACCTTTGCTACACCAAACACTAGAGGTGGAAACAGAAGCCCAGACCCCATCTTGCTGGAGGCTCCAGCTGCCCAGCCGCCCCCACCCCACACACCTGGCCAGCACAGGGCTCTTGCGCTGGTAATCAAAGAGGCCAAAGCCATGACTGGTGCCAAAGGCCACAAGGCTCCACTCGGTGTGGAGTGTGACAGCGGTGACAGCAGCTGGCGGCAGGCACTGTACCAGGACACGGGGCTGGAAGCCAACAGGCCAGGGCAGCAGCCCTGTGCGTGGGCTCAGCCGCTCATGGCCCTTCCATGTGAAGCCCTCACGGTCCTGGAGGAGGTCCACGATGGCCACGCTGACCGCCTGCTCCGCCGGCACATCACTGAGCTCCAGTACCAGCACCTGAGTCCACAGCCAGGCAGGGGGAATGTCAGCACAGGGGAGGGGCTGCCCAGGGCCCCACTCGGCCTGTAGCCTCTGAAGCAGCCCCAGGTACCACCAAGGTGGTTCTAGGACTGTCTTCAGTTCATCAGCCAAATATGCACTGACTGAATGCCTACTGTATACCGAGGCCCTCACTGAGCATCAAGGAACACAGTGGTGACCAAGACACACTAGTCCCTGCCCTCTGAGAGCGAAGTGCCCATCCTTACCCTGAGCCTCTGTCTCCCAGTTAGCAATAAGGGCACAGTGAGCACCTCCTGTATGCCATGAGAGCACCTGAGCACAGAATGGGCACAAGTTCCCACCCCCTCTTCAACACTCTGTGTTTCCCGCCCCCCCGCCAGAACCTGATTCAAGGCCCCTAGCAACAGGGCACTTCCCATCTGTCCTCACCCCAGCCAGTCCCATCAGTCCCACCAGGAGCCCTATTCCCACCTTGGCTTTTGCCTGTGCCAGTCCATCTCCCCCTCCACCAGACCCTCCAGTTAAGACCCATCTCCTCCAGAAAACCCTCCCTGACATCTCCAACCCAGGGTACACCCAGACCTACCTGGCCTGCAGTGCCAGCCACCACCATCTGGGCTGTGTACTTGCAGAGAACAACCTTCTGCACACCAAGCCGGGGATCATCACTGTAGGGATCGAAGCAGCCCACCTGGAGGGAGGGGAAGGAATGATGAGTCCAGGCAGAGTAGGGACCAGCTCCTCAGGGCCAGGGGAGGGGCCCACCTTGCGGAAGGGCGGCCAGTCGTCCTCAGCAGCCTGGGCCAGGCTGTCAGCGTGCTCACAGTCTGTCTGGAAGAGGCCGGCTGTGCTCAGCTTATAGAGTGGCCGCAGCGCCACACCTGAGGCATCCCAGAACCTCACAGTGCCGTCCTCATGGCTGCAGGGAGGGCAGATGTCAGGGCCACCCCTGGGTTCCTGGGAGGCCTGTACAACCCCTTCATTCATTTATCCGATGACCACTCACTAAGCGCATACCGCGCATGCCAAACACTGACTGGAATCCTATTGTTATGACAAGCAATAGGCACCTACTGTATACAGCACAGGCGCACTGTGCACACAGGCCACATGAAACACATACACATGGGCCCTTTAAACCAAACAGGGTGGAAATGACCACCCTGATTAAAAGGAAGTGGCAGAAGGGGACATGCAGAGAGCAGAGGACTATGGGGTTCTGTCCACACTGGAGCACTTATCAAAGGTGATCAAGAGCAAGGCAGTCACAGAGTGTGAGGCATCCCAGGGGGAGGAGCTGTCTGGGGCCCAAGACAGCCACGTAGGTGGAGGAGCAGGAAGACTGCAGAGGCTGGGAGGAAGCAGGGAGGGGCAGGGGAAGGAGCAGACAAATCTAGGGCACAGCCTTAGGACGCAGCTGCAGAGCCCAAGCAGGGCCCCAGGCAGTGGTGAGAGCCCAGAGCCAGGGCATGAAGGTGTGTGACTGGCTGAGACATTCCAGCAACCCTGAAAGCCACAGCAAGCTCTTCAGCAAGGAAGGGCACACCAGAGCCAGAGGCCTGAGGGTCCCAGCACAGGTGGGAGTGGGGGCAGAGCAGGAAGTTGGGGCTTGAGTCACCAGGCACGTCAGTGCCCGCCAGGCCCAGGTTGGGCTCTCTGGCACCTTCCCTGGGTACCTCAGTGTGGGCCAGCCCAGATTTTCCAGTCCCAGGGCAGGCAGGCTGGGTGGGTGGAGCCCTCAGGTTTGGTAGAGCTTAGTTCCAGGCCAAAAGGCAGAGCAGGGCAGCCAGCACCTTGAACCAAGGTCCAGGGAGGTTTCATCCCAATCCACCCTAGGCAATGAGGAACTACCTGGTTCCACCAGGGGCCAGGCCTGAGTCTCCTGGGCTCTCCCCCAACAGCAAGGGGCCCCTCACCCACATAAGCATGCACACCTACCCGGTCAGCAGCAGCCCTCGCTGCAACGGCTCCTGGGCCAGGTTCCGGCCCCCAGTGATGGGCCAGCTCTGGGAGGGGGTGGCAGAGATGTACACACAAGGTTAGGACAAACATCTTCTCCCTCTCATTGCAAGCATGGCACATTCTGACCTCCAGGCCTAGAACTGGAACACTCCCCACTCCTCAAGACTCCCCAAACCCCAAACACACCAAGGCACTGGAGACAGGCTGGGGGCTCTGCTGCTCGCCAGCGCTCACTATGCGGGCCCACAGCTTGGCGGGGACATTGGCCACATGGGCCGAGCAGGTGATAGCAGACGAGTGCAGTGGGGCCAGGTATGGGGCGGGCACGGCTGGCCAGCCAGGAGTCTGCAGGTCCAACACCACCAGCTCCTCTTCCAGCAGCACAGCCAGGGCCTGGGGGTCATCAAATTCTGTGGGATGGAGGGGCCATGGGATGAGTGCAGCCACAGGTGGCAAGGGTGCCAGGTGGAGCTGGGAAAGGGTAGGGTAGGACAGGGCAGGGCACCCACCATCCTCAGGCCGCATACTGTGTACAGTGAAGAAGTCGATGATGCGGGAGGTGAAGTCCAGCGTCACCAATGTCTCAGCTCGAAGCACACTCACACAGTGGCGGTCACCATAGCTGGCACGGGGCATGCCACCACTGAAGATGATAAAGTGGCCCCTGTGTGTGGAGGGAGGTGTGAGAGCCATGAGCCACCTGGGTCTGGAGTACATACTGCATGTCCCAGGCAGAGCCCACCCTTCCAGCCCCCTATCGAGACCCAACTCACATCAGACACCCACTCCCTTGACCTACCCAGATTCACAGTTCCGCCACAGAATCTTGTTGATGGCCTTGCAGGGAAAGGGGCCTGGGGGGTGGGACAGCATCAGAACAGACTCGCTGGTGGTTCTTAGCACTTCTGCCATTCCTCCACTGCTCTCTACCTTGCAGCTGCCTCCTGCCTCCCCGGAAAGTCGTGGGGGGCGGGAAGGCACACTGCCCCCAGACCAGGCCCTCAGGGGAGTCACTCCTCAGCCAGTTTGGCTTGGCTCAGTGGTGCCTCCTCCTGTCACCACCCTCTGGCTGAAGCCTCCCCAGCACTCACCATAAGGTGTGGTGGCCACTGTGGGCTGCAGCATTGGGGAGCTGCCGGTATCCACAGACCAGACAGCGTAGCTGCCATCGCTGTGCGAGCTGACGACAGTGCTGCTGTCACGCCCCCAGCATAGGCTCTCCAGCTGCTGTGGGCAGGTGTGGGCAAACAGGCAGGCATGAGCCATGGTGGGCGTGCACAAGGGTCCCAGGCTGAGGGGACACAGGCCTCACCCACCTACCTGATTCCCCAGGAAGACGTGGTCCGCGCAATGTGAGGCCTGGTTCCAGATGACCAGCAGGCCCCGGCTGTAGCCAATGAGAATCTTCGTGGGGTGCCGCAGGTGTCCCTGGAGCGACTCCACAGGGCCCAGCGCCTTTCCGCAGCGGTAGTCATCTGGCACGCTGTGAAGAAAGGTGGGTGAGCCAGCATTACCTCCCGGGCACAGAGTGTGTGCTAGGAAGCCCACCAGGCCTCTTACCTGCGCAGAACCTCGCCTGGGGCGAGCGTCTGCCCCTCAAGCAGGGTCAGGGTGGTCACATCCAGAAAGAAGACACTGCTGCCCTCAGTGCCCAGGGCTGCTATGTCGCTGGCAGCCACCAGCAGGACCACTGTGACTCGGGTAAGGCTGGGCGGTACACTGCAGGGAACAAGGGGAAGGGAGTGAGGGTGGGAGCCCATCCACCAGCTGAGGTGGGGTGTGAGGGGCTGGGCCACTGCTGATAAGTCATCGCTGGCTCCACAGCACACACTAGGGCCTACTTACAGAGCCACCCCAGGAAGACATGGGTCATAATCAGCCCGCTCAATTATTCATCAGGATGTCAGCAGGGAGACAGATAAAAATAGCTCCCCAGGTCTTGCAGACTGAGCTCCCAGCTCCTCCCACCCACCAGGAGAGGACAGCAGGAACCAGGGCATTGCCCAAGCCAGGACCAGGAGCTCCTCCCTGAACCCCACCTAGGAAACCCGCTGCCAACCCTCAGATATCTCCTCACTTCACAGGAGGGCCCCAGATACCCCCATCTGCAGAAGCTCGGAGGCACCAGGAATCCATCCCTGGGTTAGGACTCCCTTATTCCAGTTATTTCAGGCAGGGCTGGGGAGAGGGATGCCCCCTACTCTCACTCAGCTGGGGCATGCTGCCAGCACCTCACCAAACACAGCCCATGGGACCCTCCATGCCCTCAAGCCTGTCCTCTCACCTATGCACAGAAAGGCCTGTCTCCTACCCACAACTGAGGGGCCAGGGGACTCTTGCTGTCATTCACTGGCTTAGGCCCTGCCCCAAACCCCTAGATACCCCCATCAATGTAGTAAGTGTAGTGCCAGGCCTCAGGTCCTAGGATTTTGGCATATAATGCATATACCTCCTGCTGTTCACAACGTTAACTACCTGCTCACCTCGACTCAGCCCAAACTTCCCATTTAACCTGAAAAGTTCACAGAGTACACCTCAGTAAAGCAGGGTCCAACAGCTGCAGCCTAGGACCAGCCCCTGCTAGCAGCTGCCCGTCCCCATGCTGCCTTTACACAGCAGGCTCTCAGAGCCTCCCCTGGATCCTCCCCGCCTGGTGGCTGGCCCCAGCCAAGTTCTCCAGTACCTGGCACCATCAAAGCCGGGACGGCTGGGCAGCTGGAAGCTCAGTGCCTCTTCCAGGTGGGCACAGCCATTATGGTGGACAATCTCCCACAGATGCAGGCTGCTGTCATCAAGCAGGGTCAGGAGGCGGCCCTGGTATATGAGCAGAGATGAAAACTGGGCTGGCCTAGGGGGGTGAGTGGATATGGGGGCCACAGGGAACTGGCCAGTGGGATGCAGAGGCTCACCTGGCCGGGCAAGAAGTGCATCTGTGTGACGGTGGCTGCATCCCGGTGTAGGCCTGTGAACTCCACACCAGGTGCACCATAGCTGAGGGTGGCAGGTCAAGGTGGAAACAGGCATAGACCAGGAAACATGGCAAGAGATACCCAAGGCTCCTCCTTCACCCAGACTATTTCAGTGGGCCCCGCCACGGGCTGACCATCCAGGAGTCATCTCTGAAGAACGGAGGCCCCCTCCCTAAAGCTCCCGCCCTGCACCTCCACAGCATCCCCAAGCTCGGTGTGCAGGCTCCACTCACTCCTGCAAGTCGGGTGCTGCTATGGGACCTTCACTTTCTGTAAACTGAGTCAGTGACTCCCACACCTTGGAGGGCTGTTGCAGATCAAGTGAGAATAAACACACCCAGCAGGCTTGGCCTCAGCCTGGTGAGAGGCTGGGGCTTCGCTTCACTTCAGCCCCAGGTGTCTATGGGCTCTGGGAGCTGTGCCTCGCCAGATGGGACCAGGCAGGCCAAATATGCAAGGCCAGGCCTGGACAAGAAAGCCAGAGGGGAGGAGAGTTCAGCCTGCCTTTTCCCACAGCTTCAGGCCAAACTTCAGCCATGGGTAAGAAAACCCACCTCCCTCCCAGGCAGGCAGCCAACAACCGCCACCATGAGGGAGGAGAGACCCTAGCCTGCCCATTCAACAGATGAGCACAGAGACTTGGAGGGGTTGGGTGACCTGCTTGGAAGTGCCCAGTGTCAGTGCCTGAGTCCCAGCAACTCCAGGGCTGATGGTGGACTGCAGGGCGGGCCTGAGGGCCCCCAGGACAGAGGATGCAGGGGAGTCAGCAATGTTGCCCCAGTGACAACACAGGAGCCGTTGCCTAGAGCTTGAGCTGGGATTCCCTACAGGCCTGGCAAGGAACTCTGAAGAAGGGACAAAAGAGGGGACAGGAGCAGCTGGGCGGGAACCAGGGTCGTCAAGGAGATGGGGCCAGCCTGGCAGGAGGAGGGACAGCTTCTAGTGACCAGGGCTGGCCCTCTCCAGCCTCAGTTTCCCAACCTGAGGGGCTCCAGGCAGTGGTCAGGGGAAGCAAGAAAGGGAAGGGGACCCCGGGCTCCAGCCTCCTTTCTGAGGCTCAGTCTCCTCATCTTTATGAGCCTGAGGAACAAGCAAGTGCACAGGAGGCCCCAACACAGGAGGAACATCTGAAGGCTGCAGGGACATGTGTGGATGCAGCGCAGCACCCGCAGGGGTGGGAGCAGCAGGCAGGCAGCAGGGCATGTAGGCCCAGAGCACGGCCCCACTCACCCTACGGGTGCTGCTGGGGCCATGGGAGAGGAGAGGACATCTCAGCCCAACTGCACTACCCAGAGTAGGCAGGGAGTCCCGCCCCTTCCTGGCCAGTGCCCCAGCCCTGGGGTGAGAAGACCCCCCTCCCATGCCCTCCCCTTTCCCGACATTGACACATTTTCTGGGAAGTGATGTCCGAAACCAGGATACTGAAACCCAGAGGGCCACACAAGAGGGGTGGGGGTCGGCACCCCTCACCAAGTCTCCATCAGCCAGACCCTGCACCTTGGTTTCCCCTAGAGCAGTTGGGGTGGGATTCTCCAGGGCCGGCAAGAAGGCACTGAGCTGCCGGTCTGCCCCCCACCCCCACCCGGCGCCTGCAGGGAAAATGCCTGCTTTGTGCAGCTCACACAGCCCATTGTGCAGCAGCCAGGATCCAGGTGGGGGCCGTGCTGCGCTCACCATGCCGAGCCTGGCACTGCCCCCAGGCCCCTTGGCTGCATACATGTGTCTTCACATTCATATATGTGTGTGCACCAGCTCACCAGGGCCCCCAGCCCACCTGCCACCCCCTCCATGGGTATCACAGCCCAGCCCCCTGGCCTGGCCTTCCCAGTCACAGTTGCTGGGATGATGGCAGGGTTGCCTAGGTAACTGGCTGGCTGACATGTAGCAAGGGACAGCTGTGGCTACTGAAAAGTAAGCCCCCATCACCCATCTCTCAGGCAAAAGGACCCCTGAGACGACTCATCTCTGCACAGTCGTCCCAGGTACAGAAGCCATGCCAGCCTCCAGCAAGATCCCAGCACTTACTGTAGTGTCCACAGAAGCCCCCACTACTGCCCATCAGAGCACCTCTGTCCTCCTCTTTAGCTGGACACTGCCAAGACTGGGACCCCAGAACACAGGGAACTACAGGCAGGTGGTCCTGAACAGATCCTGAACACCTATCCTGCAAAGGATACATCTTGACAGCCCCAGACCTGGTGCCAATGGCCATGATGCGAAGTTCGGGGTCGAAGGCCAGGGCGCTTGGCTGGTTGGGGAAGCCATGCTCCACAGTCTGTGAGGAGGGGAGGGCTGCTAGGGGTAAGCACTCCCAGGTACCTGTGCCTTGGCCCATCCCGAGGACCACCCCAAGGCAGCCTCCAGGGTCTGCATCTGACACACTGGGGATGAGAGCCAGGTCTACTCACTCTGTGCCTCAGTGTCCTCAACTGTGAAATGGGTTATCATGCCTCCAGTTGGTGGGGAGGTGGCTAAGCCCCTGGATTCCACCATGACTCTACCGTGTGCATGGCCCACAGAGGCCCTCCTCTTGCCAAGCCCCTGTGTCCCTCAATGCACACGGGCTCACGTGGACCCCACTGCATGCAGGCTCTAGCAACCAACAGGTTAAGCAAGGCTCACAGAGGTGCAGGCACTGATGAGGCCCCACCTGTCCCATGAAGGGCTCCACACCCCATCCTTCAAGGCACAGACTAAAGCTTGGGGAGGAGTCCCACATGATGTCTATGACGAGCCCCAAACATAGGCCAGAGTGGAGGTCACAGGTCAAGGGAGAACACCCAGGATCAGTCAGGCAGAGACTTTTGACTCCTTCCAGACACAGGGAGACAGAGGCCCAGAAAGAGGTAGCTTTCTGCCTGGACCCTGAAGGCATCATCCCACCTCCCCACCTGGCAACAGCTGGGCAACATGATTCCCCTGCCCATCAGTGGCAGAGACGGTGTTAAGGGGGTTTGTGCACCTAGAGTGTCCATGGGCAGGTCCCCACCCACTCCCCTGTCCCTTTCACAGCACAGCCCCTTCTCCATCAGTCTCCTGTCTTTAGCCGGCTGTGCCCTCGCTGGGAAGCCTGCACAGCTGAGCTCCAGCCCCATCCTGAACACCAGTGCAGGAAACCCCACGTTGGCCACTGGTAACTCCTTTTTCATTTCTTTTCTTTCTCTTTTTTTTTTTACTTCTACCACTGGTAACTTCTGACCCACTGACTTGGGCAGACACACATTTGTAAGAAACCCCAGTTCCCAGCCTGTAACCCCAACCTCCCTCCCTGCCTGCCTCTGCCCATCCAGGTGGGGACTGAGACCTCTGGGTAGCTGGTTTGGTCACGGCCTAGCTGTTTGGCCTTGGGCAATTCACAGTACTCTCCAAGTCTCAGTCTCCCATCTGGGCCCTGAGGACAGTAAGCCCACCTAAGGACAGAGCTGGCCATTTGGCTGGGGCTTCTCTCTCCCACCCATAATGCCACGCCCTTGCTGCATCTGACCTTGTCTAGCCAGTCCCTCACTACAACCAAGGTCCAGAGACAGGACACTGCATCACAAACCCCCACGGCTTTTCCACTTTCCAGCATTTGCTTCCCTCATACCCCACATCCAACCCATTTCTGAGCCCCATGAACTCAGTTTCAAAACATACAGAAGTCACTCCCTACCCTGCTCCAGGCCCCACCATCACCCGCCTGGATTGGTGCTCACTACAGTCTCTTCCTCCACAGGGGCCAGAGAGATCCTATGGAAACCACAGCCAGATCATCGTCCCTCCCCTGCTCAGGATCCTCCTGGGGATCCCAGCTAAGGGAGGCTTGTGCCTCCGGGCCTTTGCACCTACTGCCCCCCCTGCCTGGAACGAACTTCCCCCAGCACTTCCTGTCACTCTCGGGAGTCACCTCCTCAGAGAGGCCTCCCTAAGCCATCCTGGCTGCAGCAGCTGCCCTGGCCACACCTCCCACCTCCTTGCCCTGCTTTATTTGATCCACAGCACTGGCTACCATCCCAACTACTGCCGATTTTACCTTTTTTGCTTTGGCTTTTCACTGTCTCCTGCACAAGTACATCAGCCCCTGAGTTAAGAGAATTTGTCCTTTTTGGTAACTACTGTTGTCCTGAGCACCCTGGAGACCTCGCACACAGTGGGGCTCAGTATTAGTTAACAGAGAAGGCAAATTCCACAGGCAACGTGTGGGCTGGGCTGCGATTTGAACCCAAGACATGGAGTCCAAAGTCCCTGCTCACTCCTGATCTATATTCTACCCCCCAAACTCAGGAACCAGGGGCCTATTCCCTAGCAATCACCTATTGTCCCCTTTGGTGACTAAGTCCCTTCCCCAAGATCACCCCACTTCCTGCCACTGCTGCCCACACTTCTCCTTAGTGGAGGGCCCTTACCATCTGCCACCCCAAGGCTAGCCAGAGTGGGCTGAGCTTCGCCCCCAGCTGTCTCCAGTCCCAACTGCACACCCCAGTTCACTGGCTGAAGATATGGCATTTAGGTCAGGCACGGTAGCTCATGCCTGTAATCCTAGCACTCTGGGAAGCCAACATGGATGGATCTCTTGAGCCCAGGAGTTCAAGACCAGCCTGGGCAACATGGCTCTACAAAAAATACAAAAACTAGCCAGGCATGGTGACACGAGCCTATAGTCCCAGCTTCTCAGGAGACTGAAGTGGATCACCTGAGCCAGGGAGGTTGAGGCTGCAGTGGGCCTCAACCCACTGTACTCCAGCCAAAGCAAGAGACCCTGTCTAAAAAGTGACATTTAGCTCTGTGCCTGTTCCCGTCTTCCCCTGAAGGGCCATTCTCCTTTCACCTCACCCTGATAGCCTCCCTGGCACAGAAAACAGGTGCCATCTGGGGACCACGGAGCACCAGCTTCCCCTCTGAGCCCCTCTCAGGTTCCCAGCAGGTTCTCAGCAACATGTGAGGGTCCTGGCAGCTCTCACCGGCAACCACTGCAGACCTCGGCAGGGAAACCCTGAGCCCTCCCAGGGCCTCTACAACTCCAGGTCCCGCCGTCCCAGAGCCTCCTCCAAGACAAGAGGCAGCCCAGGGAACCTGGCACAACACTGGCCCAGGATCACAGCAGCCCCTTGGAAAAAATCCCTGCCCTACAAGGTTAAAATCCAACCCCACCAACACAGGAACTCAAGAAAGATACTGGCTGAGCTCACTCTGTGACTCTGGGCAAGTCGTCATCCCTCTCAGAACCTCAATTTTCTTACCTGTATTTTGAAGATAGCTCTAATTTCGAAGAGCAGTGAGAGGCTCGGGGGTAAGACTGAGAACAAAACCAACGCCCCCAGAGCAGTGAGCCAGGAGCAGGCTGAGGCCCTGCTTGAACATCAGTGCAGAGGGAGGCAGGGGCTGGGGCGGCCCCTTTCCCTGGCGGCTTGTGTCTCACTAGGGGAAAGGAAAGAAAAGCCTCCACCTCACTCCACCTTGGTGCACAGCAGCAGGACAGCTGGCCCATGTGGCACAGGGAACCAGGGCCCACAGTATGAAGAAAAGTAGCCTCATTTCGCTGCTAGGGAAACTGAGGCCCCACGATTTGAAATGCAGTATAGTATACAGCCAGCCATGTCCCCGGGACTGGGGGCCCCGGGCAGAGCAGGGCAGAGCCTGGAGTAGTGGGGGAAGGAAGGAGAAGCTCCTTGAAGGGATTTCCCAGCCGCACCCCCCACAGCTGCCTTGCCCCCACTAACCAACCCTCTTGCCTTCCAGGGTGCTAAAGCACAAAACAAACCGGGGCCCAGGGCTGTCCCAAGGGCCGAGCAGGAACGCAAAGAAAAAGGATAAAAGAGACACAGAGTGAGCGAGAGAGTAAGAGGCCGAAAGACTCCAGAGAGACAGAGACACGCAGAGAGACAGGCAAAGAAAACTCAGAGACGAAGAGGCAGAAAGAGACATGAGAGGCAAGGAGATAAAGGGAGACAGGCAGAGATGCGCAGGATCAGAGATAGACACCCCGAAACATACAGGCACAACTGGGGCGAGGGCGCTGGTCAGCGACGGAGAGAGAGGGACAGAGACCCAGAGACAGGCAAAGAATCTCAGAGACAGAGACAGAGACCCAGACCCACAGAGACGGGCAGAGCCAGGGCCAGGGCGGCCCGCAGAGACTCAGGGAGCAGACACGGAAAGTCCGCCGGAGACCCAGACCCACCCAGAGTCGGAACGAGAGCGGGGCCCGCCGAGGGGGCGCGCGGCCCGGCCCCCGCCCCGCGCGGCGATGCACGCCAGCTCCCGCCCCCCGGGCCCGACGTGGCTTCGACCACGGGCCCCCATCCCGGGCCCCTGGCCCGCCCCCTCCCGCCCCAGCCCGGGCCGCTGCCGCACCTTGTTGAAGGCGAAGAGCTCCTGCTTGAGCTTCTCGCGCTGCGGATCGGCGCCCTGCCGCCGGAACCGAAACTTCATCATCTTGCGCCCGGCTGCCGGCGCCGCGCCCGCCGCCGCCGCCGCTCGCAGGATGCGCCGCGCGGCCCCGCCAGTCCTGAGGCGCGGGCGGGGCGCCAGGCGGCCCTGGCGCGGGCGCGCGGGGCCGGGCCTGCACGGGGGTGGGCGCGGGGCGCGACGGACGGGCCGACCGACCAATGAGCTTGCCCGCCGTGCCGCCCGCCCCTCCCCTGTGGGTCAGACAATGGAGAACTGGGCCCCCGGGCTCGGCCGGGCTCGCTAAGGGACGCGCGCCGAGCATGTGCCGCGGCGCGGGGCCTGCCGGGACTTGTAGTCCTTTAGCCGGGGTTCCAGCGCGGGCGGCTGGGGAAGCGCTTTGGAGGGTACTGGTGCATGTTCCCGGGCTTGAAGGAGACTTTTTCCTTCTCCTAGAGAGCGAGCGACCTGCCCACTCGTAATGGGGCAGCCCTGTTCCGAAAGCCAAGAGAGCTCTGACTAGAACAACTCCCTGGCCCCGCTGCACCTCAGTTTTCCCATCTACAACATTGGTCAAGTGATTGCCAAGTTTATATTTTACCAATTTCACAGAACTCCATTTTGTCTGTTCCCCGCTGTGTCAGAGCACCTCCCAACGCCGTGCTCCAACGCCGTGCTTTTGCCTTGGCTCTGTAGTCAGTCAGAAATTCTTTCCTCATCCCCAGCCCCTGGGGAACTCCTACACATCTTTCAGGACCCAATGCAAAAGGCTCTTTAGCAGAAGAAAGAGACGGGATCCCTAGGAGGTGGCATTTGGAACTGTTTTGGGGTTGAATTGGGGCTTCACTGAGATGGGGGAAGGGCCTCCCCCGACAATGAACAGCCTATGAACAAAGCTTAGCCCTGCCCCTACCCCACCCACCTCCCAGGCCTTTTTTTCTCATCAGGACAATGGCCTCGAGGCTGAACCGTTTCCTCCAGGCTGAGGATAGGCCGCCAGGCTAAGAGATGGGGCTGAGAGAGGTCCCAGAAGCTCAGGTGGGGCAGGTAGGACAGGCCTTAACCGTACCAACTGTGTCAAGGGAGGAGGGGCTAACCTCTGACCCCGAGGCAGCCGCCAAGTCTTGGGGCCTGGCTGTCTCCCTCCACCCACTCCTGGCCGGCTGTGTTCAGCTTTTCCCCGGAGTTGGTGCTGGATCTGGAAGAGGGGCCAAGAGTGGGTGGGGAGGCAAGAGGAGGGAAGATGACAACAATAAAGCCCCTAAGTGCCTACCACAGGGCAGGCCCTGTTCAAAGATCTTCATGGTTTCAGCTGATTTAGTGCTCTCAGTAGCTCTAGGAGGGAGCCAACAATATTACCCATCCCAAATGAGGAAGCTGAGACCATCAGCTAAAGGCGAGAGGTGTTAGTTGTTGGCAGAGTGGCTGGAGTGAGGAAGATGAGACCCTTTTGGCCACTGGCCACGCCACATCCAGAACAGGCATCAGGGACAGCTCAGAGGTCTGGGTTCTGGTCCCTGTCCTGCCTCACACAGGAAGTAAGAAGTTCCTGGCTAGTTGGCCAAGTGAGTTGGCTCACGACAGTAATCTCAACACTTTGGAAGGCCCAGGCAGGCAGATCACTAGGTCAGGAGTTCCAGACCAACCTGATCAACATGGTGAAACCCCATCTCTACTAAAAATACAAAAATTAACTGGACATGGTGGCACACACGTGTAATCCCAGCTACTCAGGAGGCTGAGGCAGGAGAATCGCTTGAACCTGGGAGGCAGAGGTTGTAGGGAGCTGAGATTGTGCCATTGCACTCCAACCTGGGTGACAGAGCAAGATCGGCATATCTTTTTAATTAGCCAGGCATGGTGGCCCAGCTGTAACTCCAGCTACTCAAGAGGCTGAGGCAGGAAGGATGGCTTTAGCCCAGAAGGTTGAGGCTGCCTTGAGCCGTGATAGTGCCACTGCTCTCCAGCCTAGGCACAAAGCAGGGCAAAACCCTGTCTCTACTAAAAATACAAAAAATATCCAGGCATGGTGGTGGGCGCCTGTAATCCCAGCTACTCAGGAGGCTGAGGCAGGAGAATCCCTTGAACCTGGGAGGCAGAGCTTGCAGTGAGTCGAGATCAATGCACTCTAGCCTGGGCAACAAGAGCAAAACTCTGTCTCAAAAAAAAAAAAAAAAAAGAAAGAAAGAAAGGAAAAGGAAAACATTGATTCACGTTCCCTCTTTATTACTTGGAAGCTGTGTGACCTGGAACAAATTACCTCAAAATCTCTGTGCCTCAGTTTCCTCATCAGTAAAAATGGTGATAAAAGGGTTGTTGTGGAGATTAAAAGTATTAGAGGCATGTGAACCAGAGCAACTCCATCTTAAATAGGAGGTGGGTAAAATGAGGCTGAGACCTACTGGGCTGCATTCCCAGACAGTTAAGGCATTCTTTTTTTTTTTTTTTTGAGATGGAATCTCGCTCTGTCCCCCAGACTGCAGTGCAGTGGTATGATCTCTGCTCACTGCAACCTCCGCCTCCTGGGTTCAAGCGATTCTCCTGCCTTAGCCTCCTGAGTAGCTAGGACTATAGGTACATGCCACCATGCCCAACTACTTTTTTGTATTTTTAGTACAGACGGGGTTTCACCGTGTTAGCCAGGATGGTCTTGATCTCCTAACCTCATGATCCGCCTGCCTCACCTTCCCAAAGCGCTGGGATTACAGGCGTGAGCCACTGCCCCCAGCCTCGATTAAGGCATTCTAAGTCACAGGATGAGATAGGAAGAGGTTGGCAAAAAATACAGGTCATAAAGACCTTGCTGATAAAACAGATTGCAGTAAAGAGGCCAGCCAAAACCCACCCAAACCAAGATGGTCACAAGAGTGACCTCAGGTCATCCTCACTGCTACATTCCCATTAGCGCCATGACAGTTTACAAATGCCATGGCAACGTCAGGAAGTTATTCTATATGGTCTAAAAAGGGAAGGTATGAATAATCCATGCCTTGTTTAGCATATCATCAAGAAATAAACATAAAAATGAGCAACTTGGCTGGACACGGTGGCTCATGCCTGTAATCCCAGCACTTTGGGAGGCTGAGGCGGGTGGATCACCTGAGGTCAGGAGTTCGAGACCAGCCTGACCAACATGGAGAAACCCCATCGCTACTAAATAAACAAAATTAGCCCAGCATGGTGGCACATGCCTGTAATCCCAGCTACTCAGGAGACTGAGGCAGGAGAATTGCTTGAACTTGGGAGGCGGAGGTTGCAGTGAGCCGAGATTTTGCCATTGCACTCCAGTCTGGGCAATAAGAGTGAAACTCTGTCTCAAAAAAAAAAAAGGCAACTCTGCCTATGGAGTAGACTTTTTTGTTGTGAGATGGAGTCTTGCTCTGTTACCCAGACTGGAGTGCAGATCTCCATTCTGCAACCTCTGCCTCCCAGGTTCAAACGGTTCTCCTGCCTCAGCCTCCCAAGTAGTTGGGATTACATACCTGTGCCACTGCACCCGGATAATTTTTGTATTTTTAGTAGAGACGGGGTTGGTCAGGCTGGTCTCAAACTCCTGAACTCAGGTGATCCGCCCGCCTCGGCCTCCCAAAGTGCTGAGGTTACAGGTGTGAGCCACCGCACCTAGACAATAAATTTGCTTTTACCTTGCACTGTGGACTTGCTCTAAATTCTTTTTTGCTCCAGATGCAAGAACTCTCTCTTGGGGTCTGGATCCGGACCCATTTCCTATAACAAATGAATTAATCCTTAGCACATGCTAAGTAGGAAGAGCCAGGTGAGTGTTAGCTGCTGTTATCATGGTTCCCATTAATTTCCACTAATTGCTGTTTGAGTTCTTCGCCTCTATCACCCTGGGTAAGTCTCTGCCTGTCCTACCCCAGTCTCTATTTTTTTTTTTTTTTTTGAGACAAAGTCTCACTCTGTCCCTCAGGCTGGAGTGCAGTGGTGCAATCTCAGCTCACTGCAACCTCCGCATCCTAGGTTCAAGTGATTCTCCTGCCTCAGCCTGCCAAGTAGCTGGAATTACAGGTGCCCACCACCACACGTGGCTAATTTTCGTATTTTTTGTATAGACAAGGTTTCACAATATTGGTCATGCTAATGTCAGACTCCTGACCTCAGGTGACCCACCTGCCTCAGCCTCCCAAAGTGCTGAGATTACCCGCATGAGCTACCAAGCCTGGCCTTTCTTTTTTTCCTATTGCTCAGGCTGGAGTGTAGTGGCACGATCTTGGCTCACTGTAACCTCCACCTCCCTGGTTGAAGTGACTCTCCTGCTTCAGCCTCCTGAGTAGCTAGGATGACAGGTGTGCACACCACCACACTCAGTTAATTTTTGTATTTTTAGTAGAGATGGGGTTTCACCATGTTGACCAGCCTGGTCTTGAACTCCTGACCTCAGGTGATCCACCTGCCTTGGCCTCCCAAAGTGCTGGGATTACAGGTGTGAGGCACTATGCCCAGCCCCCAGTCTCCATTTTTTTATTTTTTGAGATAGTCTTGCTCTCTTGCCCAGGCTGGAGTACAATGACGCAATCTCAGCTCACTACAACCTCTGCCTCCCAGATTCAAGCAGTTCTCCTGACTCTGCCTCCCAAGTAGCTGGGATTATAGATGCCTGCCACCACGCCTGGCTAATTTTTGTATTTTTAGTAGAGATAGAGTTTCACCATGTTGGCCAGGCTGGTTTCAAGCTCCTGACCTCAGTTGATCTGCCTGCCTTCGCCTTCCAAAGTGCTGGGATTATAGGTGTGAGCTACCATGCCTGGCCCACCTCCTGGGTTCAAAGCAATTTTCCTGCCTTAGCCACCCAAGTAGCTGGGATTATAGGTGCACACCACCATACCTGGCTAATTTTGTATTTTTAGTAGAGATGGGGTTTCTCCATGTTGGCCGGCTGGTCTCGAACTCCTGACCTTAGGTGATCCACCCCCTTGGTCTCCCCCAAAGTGCTGGGATTACCAGTCTGAGCCACTGTGCCTGGTCCAGTCTCCATTTTGAGATGGAGTCTCCTTCTGTTGCCCAGGTTGGAGTGCAGTGGTGAGATCTTGGCTCACTGCAACCTCTGCCTCCTGGGTTCAAGCGATTTTCCTGCCTCAGCCTCCCTGAGTACCTGGGACTGCAAGCATGTGGCACCACGCCCAGCTAATTTTTTTTTTTTTTTTGTATTTTTAGTATAGATGAGGTTTCACCATGTTGGCCAGGTTGGTCTTGAACTCTTGACCTCAGGTGATCCACCCACTTCGGCTTTCCAAAGTGCTGGGATTACAGGTGTGAGTCACCGCATCCAGCTGCAGTCTCCATTTTTAAATGGGTCTTGGTTATTAGGCAGTGAGCAGCCATGCCTTTTCCAACCCCTAGCTCACAGTTTTTTGGGGCACAGGGCAACAGAACTGAGTGGAGACCACAGCTACCCATAGCTCACTACCCTATGATGGGGGACGCACTGGGGCTCTGGGAGCCCAGAAGCAGCATCTGGCCCAGGGTTGGTGTCCTGCCGAGAGAGGACAGTGCACATGGGCTGTAATGGGTAAGGAGCGTACCTAGTGGAGGTAGGCAGGGGATAGGCAAGGAAGAGTCTCAGAGTCTCATGGCAAACAGGGATTCGCAAAGTGTCAGTATCCCAACCTCACAACACACACACACACACACACACACACACACACACACACACACAAGATTCCAGGTCATCCAAATGTGAATAACAGGGGAGTGGTACCCCAGAATCTGGATTTTATTTTTTTTATTTATTTTTTAAAATAGAGACAGGGTTTCACCATGTTGGCCAGCCTGATTTCGAACTCTTGACCTCAAGTGATCCACCCACCTTGGCCTCCCAAAGTGCTGGGATTATAGGCATGAGCCACCGTGCCTGGCCAGAATATGGATTTTAAAGCAGCCCCTTTCCCAAATGACACTGAGGCCTAGGTTGGCCCCATCTGATCAGGTTAAGAGGGGCCAAATGAGTACGCAGATACAAATGGGTAAACTGAGGCCTGGGCAGGTAGGCCAAGCCTACCCACACTGTCAGGCAGGGTTCAGGAATGGCACTGGAGAGGGCACCATCTCCCAGGCTGTGAAGGTCTGGGGCACTAATGACTGTTTGTCCCCTCCCCGACAAGGCAGGGCAGCCCAGGCCTATGATTACCACAGGAGCCCCAAAGGGCAAAGACTGGCACAGGCAGCCATGCCAAGTCAGCTCATTGCTTGAAGCAAGAAACTGAGGATCAGGGGAGCCCAAACAACTGAACAGGGTCCCTGGTCATCTCAGCTGCCTACCCATCCTTGGAGCTGTGGGAGGCAGGAGGGTTCCTGAGTCAACAGCACTGGCAGGGGAAGCTGCTCTTCCCTTCAGCCTCCCAGCCTCAGGTCAATCTCAGGCCAGGGAGGGGCTGCTGCCTTCCCGGCATTTCCTGGGTGGGATGTCACCCTCCTCCCTCTTCCTTCTAGGCTCTCCCAGGGCTCTCACCCAGTCTGTCTTCAAATCCCAAGTCATCCTCTTGTTCATTGGGTGACCTCAGCTAAGCCACAAATCCAGCCTGGACCTCAGTTTCCTCATCTGTAAAATGCAGTAAGGACTAAATGAGGTGATTCAAAACAAGAGTTGAGCACAGGGCCTGGCAGGGTCTGTTCCTAGTGAGCCAGCTGTTTTTAAGACTTTCAGTCCAGGACGTGCTGGCCTCCTGGTTCTCAAACATACCAAGTAAGTTCCTGCTCAGGGCCTTGGCACTTGCTGTGCCTTTGCCTAGGACATTCTTACTTCCAGGTCTCCACTTAGTCAAACTCCTCATCCCCTTAATTTAAATGACACTTGCTTAAGAAAACCTTCTTGATCTCTGTTTAAAATTGCAGGTCTCTCCCCATTCCTAATGCTCCTCCTGCCTGGTTGCACTCTCTACCACTTCTCACACCATGTTTTGGCTTCTTTATGTGTATTTTGCTTGTCTCCTAAGCTTGAGAATGAGCTTTTTGAAGGCTGGGTTTTTAATGCTGTTGTTCATTGCCGTGTCCCCAGTGAGTAGAACAGTGCCTAGCACATAGTCCATGCTCAAGACATTAAAAAAAATAGACTAAAGATCTGAAGCAGCATGGGTGCAGTGGCTCTCGCCTGTAATCCCAGCACTTTGGAATACTGAAGGGCATGGGGGGGCAGATCACAAGGTCAGGAGTTCGAGACCATCCTGGCCAACACGGTAAAACCCTGTCTCTACGAAAAACACAAAAATAGCTGGCCATGGTGGCGCGTGCCTGTAATCCCAGCTACTCGGAAGGTTGAGGCAGGAGAATCACTTGAACCCGGGAGGAGAGATTGCAGTGAGCCAAGATTGTGCCATTGTACTCCAGCCTGGGCAACAGAGGCTCTGTTTCAAAAAACAAAACCAAACAAAAACAGTAACAAATAATCCACACTGTTCAGGAGCTGAGTCCACAGGAAGCAGTTTGGTGGTTGATGGGATGTGGGTAGGCAGGTACCCACAGGAGTGAACAGGAGAGTCCCTGAGCCTGGCTGGCATGCATTGAAGGTGTTTTCAGACATAGATGCCCTAGTAAATGCTATATCTGTGCTTTATCTCATTAGGTACGAGGACAACCCCATGGTTTTGGGTTGCTTTTGTCACCAGGCTGAAGTACAGTGGAATGATCTCGCCTCACTGTAACCTCTGCCTCCTGGGTTTAAGCGATTCTCCTGCCTCAGCCTCCCAAGTAGCTGGGATTACAGGTGCATACCACCATGCCCAGCAATTTTTTTTTGAGACAGAGTTTCGCTTCATCTCCACACGCCAGTCTGGAGTGCAGTGGTTCGATCTCAGCTCACTGCAACCTCCGCCTCCCAGGTTCAAGCAATTCTCCTGCCTCAGCCTCCTGAGTATCTGGGACTAAAGTCACGTGCCACCACGCCCAGCTAATTTTTGTATTTTTAGTAGAGATGGGGTTTCACCATGTTGGCCAGGATGGTCTTGATCTCTTAACCTTGTGATCTGCCCGCCTTGGCTTCCCAAAGTGGTAGGATTACAGGTGTGAGCTACTGTGCCCGGACTAATTTCTGTATTTTTAGCGGAGATGGCATTTCACCATGTTGGCCAGGATGGACCTTGTGATTCACCGACCTCGGCCTCCCATAGTGGTGGCATTATAGGCATGAGCCACCTCGTCTGGCCTGACAACCCCGTTTTATAGACAGTAAATGGAAGGGAAGTCTAGAGAAGTGACTTGGTCACTCCTTTGCAGAGGGAAAGAGAAAGGGTGATCTCAGGCAGTGACAAGTGGGGAAGCTCCAAGGGAGATAGATTAGGGGCAGTAAGGAAGTAGGAGTCTGGCTGAAAAAAGCAGGCCCTGGCTTTCAGGAGCTGGCCCAGATCCCAGCTGAGGCCATAACCCTGTCAAGCTGCCCAAACCACACACTCAGCTTCTTCCTAGTAGCTCCTGGGGGGCCAGATCTGGCAGGCTGAAAAATTCCTGGAGTGGTCTATGCTGGGGCAGGGCTAGGCACGGCCTAGGATGGAAGGAAAGAGATGGAGTGGGAGAAAGGGTGGGCTTACTGAGACTCCAGGAGAGGGGTCAGCAGGCCAGCCCAAGCCAGGGGTAAGGAGTGAATACCTCATCCCATGTAGTATGCAAAATGAAGCTGAAGGGCGTGTGTTCTTTAGGACCGGACAGAAGGAAGCAGTGGGTTTAGGGCCTCCTCAGCTTACAGAGAGTGAATAGTATTGCGTGCCTCTGGGAAAGAAAGGCCAGACAGGTAGGGGGAGTGACCCAGTCTGTCCTCATTTTATACAAGGGAGGAAGCTGAGATTCAGAGAAGTGACCTGCCCAAGGTGACAGGTGAATAATCTATGGGTCCCTGGACCTCTGAGTGCTCCTTCTCTGGAGGTAGGACTTTCAGCCCTGACACCTGCTGAGCCTGGAGGCTGAGTGCGCTTTTCTTGGCTCATGCTGGGCTATGGGACTAGGGACCTGGGTGCACCTGCTCCCTGCAAGGACTGCCAGGATTGAGGTCTGAGGGGCTGGGTACGTGCACATTGCCACAGACCTATTGGAAGGTGAGGCCTTGTGTTTCATTCCACTCTGGTGCTCCAAGTGTTAATCCTGCCTCTGCCACTTTATCTCTCTGGGCCTATTTTCTCATCTGTGAAATGTGGGCTAATATTAATTGCTACCATTTATTGACACTGGGCACTTAGTCTGTGCCAGGCACCAGTTATTCCTTTAATCTTATGCCCATTTTGTAAAGGAAGAAACCGAGGCCAGAGAGGTTAAGTAATTTGCCCAAAGTTGCACAGCTAGTACACTGCAGAATCAGGATGTAAACCTAGTCCCCACATGAGGTCTCAGAGCTTGCAGTGAGAATTAAGCGAGACAGTAAATAAAGGGTCTCACTCAGTGAGAGTCCAGGAGAGGGTGGGAGTCCTGTTTCTCAGCCTGGAGTAGAAGCACTGGGACCATACAGTACACTATGGGCAGTGCCAAAGGAGGCCATGGTCTGGGTGGGGGAACCCAAAGGCACCCCTGAAGAGCCTGGGAGGGGGCCAGAGAAGGTAGCATGGAGGAGAGCTGCCTGAGGCAGAGTACTGGCACTTGCAAAGATGTGTAGAGCTCTCCAGGGAGCTGGGCCAAGTGGTAGCATAGGGCCCAGGCTGGGAGTGCTGTTCTTTGTGGCCTGGGGGGTAGACCTGATTGTATCTGCTTGACCCACAGGTCCCAGTGCCCCTCCACACCTATTGGCCCTGAGAGCCCTGGCTGAGCAGGGAAGCAGTGGGGAATCTAATTGACTCTGAGTAACCTCTGGCAGGTTTGGGGGCCTCTGGGGACCTCAGTTCTCCAACCACACCAAGGGACAGCTGCTGGCCTTGCCCCCCACCACCACTCTGAAGCACCGTCACTCAGGCTTTGCTGCCACACTGTGGACAGAGGGGGAACTGCAGCAGCAAGCACCTCACACCTAACTAGAGGCCCTGACACCACCTCAGCCCCTAGCTTTCAGTCTTTCACCAAAACAGTGATTTTCTTTTCTTTTCGAGATAGTTTCACTCTTGTCATCTGGGCTGGAGTGCAGTGGCATGATCTCAGCTCACTGCAACCCCTGCCTCCCAGGTTCAAGGGATTCTCCTGCGTCAGCCTCCCGAGTAACTGGGATTACAGGTGCCTGCCACCACATTCAACTAATGTTTGTATTTTTAGTAGAGCTGGGGTTTCACCATGTTGGCCAGGCTGGTCTCCAACTCCTGACCTCAGGTGATTCGCATCCGCCCCCTTCGGCCTCCCAAAGTGCTGGGATTACAGGCCTGAGCCACTGCACCTGGCCAAGACAGTGGTTTTGTTATTGACTTGACTGTCCTCTGCACAGCAGTCCCAGTTGTCCTACATTTGATCACATCCCTCCTCTACTCAAAATTCTCTGTGGGAATCTAGTGGTGTGCTGGAGCCCCTTCTAAGAGCCAAATGGCAAATTTTCAAGAATTCTTGCGAGTCACTTGTTAAAGTCATTAAAAATTAGATTATATGGCTAGGTGCAGTGCCTCATGCCTGTAATCCCAGCACTTTGGGATTCCAAGGTGGGCGGATCACCTGAGGTCAGGAGTTCAGAGACCAGCCCGGCCAACATGGCGAAACCCCGTCTTTACTAAAATACAAAAATTAGCTGGGCGTGGTAGCACATGCCTGTAATCCCAGCTGCTTGGGAGGCCGAGGCAGGAGAATCGCTTGAACCCAGGGGGCAGAGGTTGCAGTGTCCAAGATCGTGCCACTTCACTCCAGCCTGGGCAAAAGAGAAATTCCTCAAAACAAAAAAATTAGATTATATAAAATTAAAATTATACCAAAAACTAAAGTTAATATTAAAAACTAAGCATTTCCTACTTATTTTGCTACATTTTCCTGTTATCTGTGCTCTTTGATTTCATCTATTGTATCTGTATGATGGAAACACTATATATTAGGGTGTTACTGCACATTTCTTCACAGCTCCATGTTCAGTGACCTTACCTTGATCAGTTGAAATCAGCCATGATAAGAGTACTTACACCATAAAAATCGGCAAACACCACGAATTGGGTTTAAATAATCCTTGATTTTCCTTATTATTTTTATGAAATGGGGGGGTCTCACAATGTTGCCCAAGCTAGTCTCTTTTCTTTTTTTTTTTTTTTAAGACAGGTTCACCATGTTGGCCAGGCTGGTCTCAAACTCCTGACCTCAGGTGATCCTCCCGCTTCGGCCTCCCAAAATGCTAAAATTACAGGCGTGAGCCACCACGCCTGGCCAGCTAGTCTCTTTTTCTTAAGACAGTCTTGTTCTGTCACCCAGGCTGGAGTGCAGTGGCGCGATCTTGGCTCACTATAAACTCCGCCTCCTGGGTTCAAGCGATTCTCCTACCTCAGCCTCCCAAGTAGCTGCGATTACAGGCATGCACCACCATGCCTGGCTAATTTTGTATTTTTAGTAGAGATGGGGTTTATCCATGTTGCTCAGGCTGGTCTCGAACTCCCGACCTCAGGTAATCCACCCGCCTCAGCCTCCCAAAGTGCTGGGATTACAGGCGTGAGCCACCGCACTTGGCCAGTTCAAGCTAGTCTCAAACCCCTAGACTCAAGCAATCTTCCTGCTCAGCCTCCTGAGTGGTTGGGAATACAGGGTGTAGTGCTGTGTTCAGCTCTATTGTTTTCTATAGTAGTACCAATTAATAGAAATATAATGCAAGCCACATATGTAATTTTCATTCTTGAGTATCCAGATTTAACGGTACAGAAAACAGGTAAAATTAAATAGCAATTTTTTTTTTTTTGAGACAGTCTCGCTCTGTCATCCAGGCTGGAGTGATATGGCAAGATCTCAGCTCACTGCAACCTGCACCTCCTGGGTTTAAGAGATTCTCCTGCCCCATCCTATTTGATTTAACCTACTATGTCCCAGCTTAACGTATGTCCAAAATAGTATCTTCTTTTGTTGTTTCGTTTTGAGATAAAGTCTCACTCTCTCACCCAGGCTGGAGTGCAGTAGTGTGATCTTGGCTCACTCCAATCTCTGCCTCCTGAGTAGCTGGGTTTACAGGCGAGCACCACCACAACTGGCTGATTTTTGTACTTTTAGCAGAGACGAGTTTCCACCATGTTGACCAGGCTGGTCTTAAACTCCTGACATTAAGTAATCCACCTGCCTTGTCCTCCCAAAGTGTTGGGATTACAAGAGTGAGCCACTGCGCCCGGTCCAATGTAAAGTTCTTAATGATTTACATTGTTTTTTCATACTAACTCTTCAAATTCTAGCATTTTACACTAAACGCACATTTCAATTCAAACTAGCCACATTTCAAGTGCTCAACAGCCAAGTATCAGTGGCTCCTGTATTGAAGAGCACAGGTCTAGATTTAAGAAAGTGATGAAGAAAAATATTAATGAGATTAAATTTAAAAGTACTGTTGAGGCTGAGAAATTTTAATCCAACTAACATTTGAGGATGAGAAAGCAGTAGGTGATGTATCGATATATCAGATTTTTTTAAGACAGAGTCTTGCTCTGTCGCCAGGCTGGAGTGCAGTGGTGTGATCTCGGCTCACTATAACCTCTGCCTTCCAGGTTCAAGTGATTCTCCTGCCTCAGCCTCCAGAGAAGCTGCGACTATAGGAGCATGTGACACCGAGCTAATTTTTGTATTTTTAGTAGAGACGGGGTTCCACCATTTTGGCCAAGATGGTCTCGATCTCTTGACCTCGATATCTGGCCCTCTGGGCCTCCCAAAGTGCTGGGATTACAAGTGTGAGCCACTGCGCCTGGCCGATATATCAGATTTAATGGCAATAACTTTATTGGGAGAAAGGCAATAGGGACTGATCCATGGCCTTCACAAATATCAGGTCTTTATCCCTGGGACCTGCAATTGTCACCTCATAAGGAAAATGGGGCTTTCTTTTTATTTTCCGCTCACTCCCATCCTGGAAAACGAGTCTTTCAGATGTAATTAAAGATCATTACATAGGGGACCTGGTACAGTGGCTCACACCTGTAATCTCAAATGCTTTGGGAGACCAAGGCAGTAAGATCACTTGATGCTGGGAGTTTGAGACTAGCCTGGGCAACACAGTATGGCCCATCTTCTACAAAAAAAAAAAAGTTTAGCCCAGGTGCAGTGGCTCATGCCTGTAATCCCAGCACTTTGGGAGGCCGAGGCCGGTGGATCACCTGAGGTTGGTAGCTTGAGACCAGCCTGATCAACATGGAGAAACTCGGTGTCTACTAAAAATACAAAATTAGCTGGGCGTGGTGGCACATGCCTATAATCCCAGCTACTTGGGAGGCTGAGGCAGGAGAATCGCTTGAATCCAGAGGTTGCGGTGAGTCAAGATCGTGCCATTGCATTCCAGCCTGGGCAACAAGAGTGAAACTCCGTCTCAAAAAAAAAAAAATGGCCAGGTGAAGTGGCTCATGCCTGTAATCCCAACACTTTGGAAGGCTGAGGCGAGTGGATCACAAGGTCAACAGATCAAGACCATCCTGGTCAACAAGGTGAAACCCCGTCTCTAATAAAAATACAAAAATTAGCTGGGCATGGTGGCATCCACCTGTAGTCTCAGCTACTCGGGAGGCTGAGGCAGGAGAATTGCTTGAACCCAGAAAGCGGAGGTTGCGGTGAGCCAAGATCGTGCCATTGCACTCCAGTCTGGGTAACAACAGTGAAACTCTGTTTCAAAAAAAAAAAGACTGCAGTGAGTCGAGATTGTGCCACTGCACTCCACCCTGGGTGACAGAGGGGCCCGAAATCAAATCATGAGTGTCCTAATAGGAGAGAGACAGAGGCCAGGCACTGTGGCTCACAACTGTAATCCAGTAGTTTGAGAGGCTATGGCAGGAGGATGGTTTGAACCTGGCAGGTCAAGGCTGCAGTGATCTGTGATGCTGACATTGCACTCCAGTCTGGGTGACAGTGAGACTCTGTCTTTAAAAAAAAAAAAAAAAAAGGCCAGGCGTGGTGGCTCATGCCTATAATCCCAGCACTTTGGGAGGCCGAGGCGGGTGGATCACAAGGTCAATAGATCGAGACCATCCTGGTCAACAAGGTGAAACCCCATCTCTACTAAAAATACAAAAAAATTAGCTGGGCATGGTGTTGCATGCCTGTAGTCCCAGCTACTCAGGAGGCTGAGGCAGGAGAATTGCTTGAACCCAGGAGGCGGAGGTTGTGGTGAGCCAAGATCGTGCCATTGCACTCCAGTCTGGGTAATAACAGCGAAACTCCGTCTCAAAAAAAAAAAAAAAAAAAAAGGCAGAAGGAGACGTGGTACACAGAGGCCACGTGACCATGGAGGCAGAGACTGGAATCGGCCTGTTCCCAAGTCAAGGAAGGTTAACAGCCACCAGAAGCTGTCAGAGGAAAAGAACAGGTTTTCTACTAGGCAGCCAAGTCTTGATTTCAGCTCGGTGATAGTTACTTTGAATTTCGCAGAATTGAAGAGAATCAATTTATTAAGCCACCAGGGTTGTGGTAACTTGTGGCAGCCACAGGAAACTAATGCAAGCAGGTATGATGGAAGTCCCTTTGCCACATCATGGTTGAATCACAACCACAGGCAGACTACAAACATAGTAATTCAGCAAAAAGAACTAAAACAGCTTTCTGTGAGAAAAGATTGGTTATATGGAATTTATATGAGTATGTTTTAATAATTTATAATGCTAAACTTCACGTCAGTACAGTTTATAACTTTATGCATTTAGGACATCATATACCAGGTCTGTCTTCTATCTCCAGCACTGCGCAATCTCGTCTCACTGCAACCTCTGCCTCCCAGGTTCAAATGATTCTCCCACCTCAGCCTCCTGAGTTATCAGGGACTACAGGCATGAACCACTACACTTAGCTAATTTTTGTATTATTAGTAGAGATGGGGTTTCACCATGTTAGCCAGGCTGCTCTCAAACTCCTGACCTCAAGTAATCTACCCGCCTTGGCCTCCCAAAGTGCTGGGAATACAGGCATGAGCCACACCGCACCAAGCCGGACACTATTTTTTGAATGTATGAATGTGACCTTGGACCAGTCAACTTCTCTGGGCTCAGTTTCCCCTTCCACACAAAAGGGCTGGAGGAATGGGATGAGCTCTTAGTGGGGTGAGGGATGGTACAAGCTATTAGAGCACCTGCTGTGAACAAGACTGGGCTGGGAACAGGGGTTGACAGGACTCAGCACCTGGCCTGGGGCCCTAGGAGATGGCTGGGAACAGGCAGATTCAGAGTCAGATGTGGGGTTCTAGAGACTACTCAGAAGATTACATTAGATAGGGTGCCACTGTACAGGTACAGAGATGGCAGGAACTGCTAGGGCCAAGGTCCCCTTCCTAGCCCCCTTTTTTTTTTTTGAGATGGAGTTTCACTCGTTACACAGGCTGGAGTGCAATGGCACGATCTCGGCTCATCGCAACCTCCGTCTCCTGGGTTGAAGCAATTCTCCTGCCTCAGCCTCCTGAGTAGCTGGGACTACAGGCGCGCGCCACCATGCCCAGCTAATTTTTGTATTTTTAGTAGAGACGCGGTTTCACCATGTTGACCAGGATGGTCTCGATCTCTTGACCTCGTGATCCACCCGCCTTGGCCTCCCAAAGTGCTGGGATTATAGGTGTGACCCACCGCGCCCAGCCAGCCCTCCTAACTCTCCATACTACAAGGGCCTTTTTCACCCAGGGGTTGGGAAGAGGATGAATCTTTTTTGAGATAGGGTCACCCAGGCTGGAGTGCCATAGCACAATCTTGGCTCACTATAGCCTTGACCGCCTGGGCTCAAGTAATCCTCCCACCTCAGCTGAAGTAGTGAAATAGCTGAGACTACAGGTGCATACAACCACGGCTGGCTAATTTTTGTATTTTTTTGTAGAGAGAGGGTTTTGCCATGTTGCCCATGCTGGGACCACAGGTGTGAGCCGAGTCTGACTTTTTAACGGCAACGAAAAAAGAGAGAGGGAGACATACACACACACACAGTTGGATGATGTTCTGCAAATCACTTTCCCTCAGATCCAGTGTTTCCTTCTCCAGGGATCCAAGGTCCACTCTGCCTAGCCCAGGGTCTACCCCTCCAGGCCCAACTAGCTACAAGACCACACTGAGACTCTGGCCCTTCTCTCTTCATACCCTTGCTCTAGTTTTCAGACTAAGCCTGGGCCAGTTACTTGTCCCACACCAGAGTCTCTCTTTTCTGGTAAATGAGGAGTTAAGTAGCTTATCCGTTTCCACAGAAAGAATTTGGTCAGACTGGCTCTGAGCACCAGAACAGAGTAAGAGAGATTCTAGGTGGAAGCCCTTTACCAGGCATAGGGAGCCAGACGTGAGGTCTGGAGGAACTAAAGCTCTCTGAGCCCCAGGCCTTACCCACTGAAAAACATCTGCTTCATGCCAGTACCTGTATTCCACACTCTATCATGAGCATCTATCATAATGAGGGAACAGTTTTGCTCACTATTGGGTTCCCAGTGTGACCTGGTATACATTAGGAACTCAAGTATTTTTTTTTTTTTTTTGAGACAGTCTTGTTCTGTTGCCAGGCTCAAGTGCAGTGGTGTGATCTCAGATTACTGCAACCTCTGCCTCCCAGGTTCAAGCAATTCTACTTCAGCCTCCTGACTAGCTGGGACTACAGTTGCACATCACCACACTCAACTAATTTTTATATTTTAGTAGAGACGGGGTTTCACTGTGTTGGCCAGGATGGTCTTGATGTCTTGACCTCGTGATCCACCTGCCTCTGCCTTCCAAACTGCTGAGATTACAGGTATGAGCCATTGCACCTGGCGGAACTCAAGTATTTTTTTTTTTGAGACAAGGTCTCGCTCTGTCACCCAGGATGGAGTGCAATGGCGCAATCTCGGCCCACTGCAACCTCTGCCTACCAGGCTCAAGCAATTCTCATATCAGCCTCACGAGTAGCTGGGACTACAGGCACACACCATTGCACCTGGCTATATTTTTGTATTTTTAGCAGAGATGGGGTTTTGCCAAATTGCCCATGCTGATCTTGAACTCTTGAGCTCAGGTGATTCACCTGCCTCGGCCTCCCAAAGTGCTATTATAGGTGTGAGCCACTGCGCCTGCCCAAGTATTTGTTTAATGGGCAAAATCACTTGCATATTTTATACAAAAGCAAGGTTCTCCCCTGCCTTTATGCCTGCCATTTCCCCCTTCACCAGCACCAGCCTTTCAGTGATTGCCTCTGAAAGAGGGGCTTCCAGAATTCTGGAGGGTGTGGTCCCTGGGCACTTGGACATCATAGTCTACGAAGTTCATCCTCCTTGGAGTGGGAGAAAGAGCAGTGGGCAGAGGGCAAATCCACCTTCAGCCATAAGCCCAAGGATTGGCATACAGAAGGCCCAGTGACCATGACCAATCAACTCCTCTGGGACGCTGGTGGGTAACCAGCGTCTGCCTCCCCAACCCGTTTCAAGTTAAGAAAGTAAAGGGATTAAGGAAGCACCAAAGGCAAGTCCTCTCTTACAACATCAGACAACTGTTTCAAAATATATTAGATTTGGTTTTTATTGTAGAGCACACATATCAGGGCAAAGTGCTGCACACACAACTACAAATCATTTTTGGGAAAAAAGCTGTAAAAAAAAAATAAAACTGCAACTGCTTTAATTATGCAGTCTCGACTTGAGAAATCCACGCTGGCAAAGGAGTTCTGGCCCCTGAGAGGGGCTTCTTGATGGTGGCTGCCCCAGATTTCTGCAGCCTATGAGGTCTCAGGCCCGGACCTCTGTACACAAAGCCCCAAAGTGGTGGTAGCCTGGCTGCTGGGAGGGCCTCTGCTCTTGGCAAG
>CAUYOR010020981.1:0-53452 GCA_963573925.1 Callimico goeldii | reverse complement strand
TCATAGACCCCTCCCTTACTTCCTTCCTTCCTTCCTTCCTTCCTGCCTTACGACCCCCCGCCCCTCCGACCCTCCTTCCATCCCTCCCTCCTTCCTTCCCTCCCTCCCTCCCTCTCTTTCTCTCCCTCTCTCCTTCTCTCTTCCTTGCTTTTCTTGGAGGGAATCTTGCTCTACCTTGGAATGCAATGGTGGGATATCAGCTCACTGCAACCTCCACCAACCAGATTAAAGCAATTCTCCTGCCTCAGCCTCCCCAGTAGCTGGGATTACAGTCATGCAACAACACGTCCAGCTAATTTTTGTATTTTTGGTAGAGATGGGGTTTCACCATGTTGGCCAGGATGGTCTGCTGAAGGAATACATTTTTCCTGAATTTACAGCTAATTCATTGGATAAGGAAGTAAGACTTTGTAATTCTTTTGTTATGGTTCCATCACGAGCAGTATTATTAGCAGTAAAAGTACACCATTGGGTTCCGATCATGATACAAACTCCACCTTTCTCTACTAGTATCATGTCTAATGCTATCTGTTTTCCCTGGTCATTTGACTGGTGGGTCCTAATTGTTCAACTATACCTTTAATGGCATCTCTAGTATAATTAACAAATAAATCATTGTCTGTTGTAATAGATGTAATTTATCCATCCTACATTTTTATTTATATTTGACCACAAGAACAATACAAACTCTAATCCTGCAGCTATCTGATTTCAGGCCTTAAATTCATCTGTCATGCCTCTTGCAACTCCAGTGGCATCTATATAAACATAAGGGTCAAAGGACCCATAAGGAACATCTCTTGGTTTATGATGCTTTGTTTTTATCTTTTCTGGTTGATGAAATGTCAGAGTGAAAGGGATGGCCAATTGAATTAGAGCACAAGTGCCACTCCAGTTAATTGACAGTGTCCAGTAATGGTCCACCACAATACCACCACACATCCACTTGGGAACGGATCAGGGCAGACTGATTGGTCAGCACTCAGAATGGCTTAAGCTCATTGCATCTCTTTAGGTCTTCACGAAATGCTAAGTTTTCTCCTTGTTGTGAGAGATACACGGTAAAATTGGCATCTGGAAATGGAAGCCGGATGGCCCTTAGGGGCTGACCTGCAGGGTGCTGGACTTCGGGGAATAGCAGAGAGAGTTCAGCATAATTCATTAACCCAGGCTGTGGGGTGTTGGAAGAGAGGTACCATACAGTTCATGCCTGGTTGGCTGGAGGACCATCTGAGTGGAAAGCGCACAATTTGGGCCTCTGGCTGCCACGTGCACAAGCCTAACAATTGCTTTTGTTTAGAGTGCGGATGGCGTATTTAATCCATTTCAGTCAGGCGTTTACATCTTTGTACCCCGTTCTAGAGCTATAGTCTGCTTTAAATATTTTAGTCCATATCCGTTACCTTACTTCAGTCAATCTGGAGATGGGAGGAGAACACTGGGCCCAATATGTTTGGGGAGAGAATCGGGTCTCCTACATTCCCCTGACTCTGGGTCTGGATTTCTTTATTGCTTCTAGCGATGGCCTAGCCAACCTCAGAGAGAAGATTACTATGGGATCCTTTCCTGTAACATCTGCTGCTAACCCATACCATTTGAACATGAAGCGTTCTTTGGCCATTTTTGGGGGATTATCTATAATTAGCAGTAAGGGGTTACACTGCAATGGCTTACAATTTGGTGGGGTGGGACCCCAAATAAGTTGGAGTTTCTGTTTCAATCCTCGCAATTTATTTGAAGAAGGGGGCCTGGCTGTCCACCCTTCATATTGGGTGGTCTACCAAACATTCATCCAGTCACGCCAGGGACTTTTTAAGGCTACATACTTATACTTGGTTGACTCACTACGATATGGACACAGATACTTATCTACATTTGATAGCTGCTTTTGAGCTTGTTTGTCTCCACATGAGACAACTGAACAAGCACCAAACTGAAGGGTTAAGAGATGGTGTGTTTGAGTCACATTGAAGACAAGGTGATCTGCTGTTAGAAAGAAAATGTAAAATAAATAAGTTACTACTAAGCCCCTTTTAGAATTAGAATTAATTTGGTGGGGGTGAGCCCTAAGGCAACGGCCCATTTGCATATGTTGAACCAGCCTTGCATCTTTGGGATATAAAAGCTTAAACCAAGCATAGTGTTCTGGAGGTGAGCAGTGAATTAGAATGTTGAAGAAGTTGTCCTCTCTTATCACTGTTTCACTTGTGAACTTAAGTAAATGGTTTACTCTTTATTTTATCCTCTTCACATGCTTGTCATACCCATATCAACAGGGAAATGTGAAGGAAATTGAAACTGTAACCTAATATCCATTTATATTTATTCACAAGTGTGTCAAAAAGTAAGTTCTGAATCTTAAAGACACAGCGAAGATGGAAACAACTAATAATATCACATGGTAGATTAGAATAGTGGTAACATACTAAAGTCACTAATATATATGATATCCACAACACTAAATATAAATGGATGTGTGTTTATCTCCTATATCTTTTACCATGAAGTTAAGGTGTTTTTAAAGATAGCCAAATAAAACATAAAAATAGGTGACCTTTAGATATGACCAGATAATAACCTGTTCAATGAAAATATCTCAGCACCCCAAACTTTTTAGCTTCATCCTTTCTCACATTTGGAAGATAATTAATCACAGGTAACATGGGAAGATTTTCAAAGTATTTATTCAGACATTTATTTTGAGAGTTCTGTAATGTATGGAGTGAACATATCTGAAAGTTTAATTATGTTAACTCGGTCATATCTTAGGATATCTTTAGTCTGAGGAGTAAGTAATCTTACTCCACTATAGCCTTAACTAGATATTAGTTAAATTTCTAAAAAAATATACAAAGACTAAGTGATAACTGGGACACAAAGTTTAAGAAAAAATGGAAATTTACACGGATACACACAATAAGTTGTTTTTACACTAATTATAATGGCTGATTATCAAATACTTGATTCTTTTTTAATCAGAAAGAGAGCCTATTTCTAGTAAATTATTAGCCAGAAACACAAATTTATGAAATTGTGTTACATTTATGTGACAACACTACAACATAAGGTATTTTTCAGGAGAGTAAATATATTTTATTTCCTTAGCATTTCTTTCTAGAGACATCAGGGTCATAAAAATAATTTTATGAATTCTCAATAATGTCTTTTAATATCTGGGAAACAATTATTGTACAGTGGCTTAAAAATAAATCATAGGAAAATGAAGATATGGAGACACAGAAGAGGACTACAGAAAATGTGTCATTGTTTCCTGAGAGTACATAATGGAAAATTTTCATAGTTGTATGCATAAATATCAATTAAGTTTCATATGACACATAACAGAGATTAGAAAAAAGAAAAATATTTACATAAAAATTATTTGACTCTA
Organism: Callimico goeldii; assembly: GCA_963573925.1. Lineage (NCBI taxonomy): Eukaryota > Metazoa > Chordata > Mammalia > Primates > Cebidae > Callimico > Callimico goeldii. Next base: position 50,061 of record CAUYOR010020981.1, on the reverse strand, counting down.
ATCTGTAGTTATAGACATTTGCAGATTTTGAAAATGTATTCACAAAATGAATGACATTTCTGAATTGAAAATTTTACATGAAATATTTTGGTTGTAAACAGATTTTTCAGAGTATTGCCTTACAATCATACCAAAAGAAATGCAACAGGAAAAAACATAAAACAAAAGATAAAATTAATTTTGTGTATCAGTCAGCATTCTCTAAAGAATCAATCAACATATATGTATATATCTTCCATAAAGATAAGATGTTGTTGGGGTGTGTGTGTATGTGTGCCAGTTTCTTTAACTGAATATCTATATACAGAGATTTAACTACATATGAAATATATAGATAGGTATAGAGAGATATATATGTGTAGAAAGAGGTTTATATGGAAAATAAATACATGAGTATGAGGGTGGTAGGTCCAAAATACATAGACTGGCAGCCTGGAAAACCTGGAGAAATAAGAATTAATGTTGCAGTCATGAGGGAGAAGTTCTTCTTCAAGAAACCTGAGCATTTGCTCTTAAGTTCTTTTAACTGATTAGATGAGCCAACATACAAGTAGAAGACAATCTTTACTTAATATCCAATGATTGAAAATGATAACCACTTCTACTAAATACCTTCACAGCAGCACCTAGATTATTGTTTTATTAAGTTACTGGGTACTATAGCCTACCTAGCTAAGTGGATGTGTAAAACTAACCATCATACTTTGTTAAAGGTGTTTTTAGATATCTATTACAACATTGTTGAACGTTGTATGTAAATTAACCTCTATACCCAATGGTGTTATAAAATTGTATGTAGACAAATACACAGCAAAAACGAATTCTAAACAATGGGAAATAAAATAAATACAATCTCTTCTTCATGTTTGCTGGTTCAATATTTTATACATTAAATCTTCACACTTACTGTATGGATTTTAGAGGCACTATATGCAACCATGAGATATTTTGTATTTTTTAAACACTTGCTGAGTAATTTTAAATTCTGCTAGGCTTTGAACAGGGCCCAGAGCAAGGATTATCTCCATTGCCTCTTTTGATAGTCAGTAAAAATGTTTATTTGAAAAAATGCAACATTGCATATTGGCAAAGTGACTCAAAGTCGTAATACAATGAATGTGAACATTCTGGCATGATAGTCTGGAACTGTTAAAGTGAGTATATGGGACTCAGAGCCAGGGACAGCCCCTTTCAAGAGTCACATCATCAGCTATCATATTCTAACCAGAACATTTCTGCATCAAAATTGTAGCTATAATTTTCATCCTTGGTTTCTTTTCCACATAGCCTTCCTGTATTTTATTGATGAGTTTATTTATGAATTCCAAAAAAAGAATATCTTGATTTAGATTCCTGATACACAAGTAAGAGGTACTTTTTAAGAAATGTAAACATCAAATCCCACTGCTTTCTAGTAAAGACCACCATGCCCTGAAATGTGGTTTGTAGCACTACATAAATGAGAAAAATAGACAAAGTCCTCACTGGCTATAAAATGTCAAGCTGAAAAGATCTCAAAGACAGAGAGCACATAAAGAAATTTTATAAAGTCCTTGGTGAAAATGCTGTGTCTCCCAAGGAATTCATATTCTTTAAAAATGGTGCAGTCAGCAAGAGAGTGGGAGATTTTCTGTATACTTAATAGCTAAGACAGTCAATACTCTTTTGGAACTACCATTAGAAAGAAAGAAAAAAAAGATAATGATTACAATTTGACAGAAAATAAAGCTGATGAATAAGCCAATTTCAAAACCTCTCAGGCTAGTGGTAAATCTCTTGATCTAAATTAAATGGTATAAGCTCCACACTGCCACATGGTACAATATTATAACTCCTATTTTTTTATAGTACATTTCACTTAGATTTTTAGAAAGAATGTTATGAAAAATTTAAAGAATACATAGTATTTCCCTGTCACAAAAAGATCACATATTTTTATTAAAATGCTGGATTATTTCTCTAAATTATATTCCATATAACTGCTTTTCTAAACATAGGAGATGGTCTTCATATTTTTAAAGAATAAGTAAAAAATACTGGCACCTCTTCAAGACTGAATCCTTTTGCATCATAGAATATTTCTTAATATTATATCTATGATAGTAAATAGGTAAACATTCAAAAATAATCATGAATAAAATTTTACTAGAGGAACAAAAGTACATTACTAACTCTTCTAAAGCACTTAGAGCTGTCTTGTGTAAAAAAAGTAAAATAAATGAAAAGAAAATGTGACTTCTAAGGCAGTGCCTTTGATCTGAACATGTTATGTAAGCATATAACATTTGCAAAACATATAATCTTTGTGATAATCCTGAAATTATTTGCCTACTTTAAGATGCTTACCATAGTTGATCCAGAAAAGCCAGTTTATTTTATTTGTAATAAAATATCGTTGGTTTGTAATGGATTGAATAGAACAATGAGATATTTGTTTTCACCACACATAGTAGAGAGCACATATTATTTTATTTTATTTCATTTTATTTTATTTTTTGAGATGTTGTCTGACTCTGTTGTCCAGGTGGAGTGCAGTGTGTGATCTCGGCCCACTTCAATCTCTGCCTCCTTTGTTCAAGCAATTCTCCTGCTTCAGCCTCCCGAGTAGCTGGGGCTACAGGTATGTGCCACCACACCCAGCTAATTTTTGTATTTTAGTAGAGATCAGGTTTCACCATGTTGACCAGGCTGCTCTCAAACTCCTGACAGGTGATCAGCCCACCTTGGCCTTCCAAAGTGCTGGGACGAAACACCACACCTATCTGCACATATTATTTTAAAACTGTAAATTGTTTACCCATTACAATTATTTACTAATTTCTATATTTGTTAGCATATTAATTTAGGATATTCAACAATTACTTATGCCCACTGAACTAAATTTTTAACTGCTATCCAAAAATACTTTTTCTCTTCACTAAAGAGAAATCTTAAGTAATGTCATATAGCAGAACTAGCTTAAAAGTCTCTAAAATTTGATTAACACATAAAATATATTTACAATCATAATTTATTGGTTATTTTTGCTCTAAATTATGTAGAAACAGACGGAGTATTCTAAAGAAAAAGATATACTGTGTTGCTGTTTCTTTGGTTTCCCTATTCAAGTCCAATTGGGATAGTTTTCTTGGAAGTATGATAACTACCATCATCCAAGAATGAAGTCAGGGTTTTAAAAGGAAAGCACATTATTTTAGTATAATCTCTTGGTTTTGGGTGATACTACTATAAAGTGCCTATTTTCTAATTTTTAGCTTCACCACAGTATTTCTTTTTTGGACATCTGAGGATGTGTGTATTTGTGTTTGTGTATCATCAATCAATTGCTTGTTAGCATCCATGTTGAATACATATTTAAAACATACCAACCCAAAACATGTATATATGCAGCATGTGTACTGGGCCAGGTGACATTTCCAGCCTGGAATGAAGAATGGATGAGCATGTTGACTTGGACACATTATGTGGCTGGTTGTTTCAAATTTTTTCCCAGCCATAGCAAAAAATAATTATCCCATACATTTGCAATGTAAAAAATACTAATGAATGAGTATGTTGTCTTTTTTTCTCGCTCATAGGTGTATGCTCTAGGTACTGTCGTCTTAGCATAAAGAGGTATGTTTGGTTAGGATGGGAGGAAGTTAAATTGTAAGCTCCTCTTTTCTTATATCAATAGTCATTTTGACACCTTAAAATAGTTTATACCAACATACCAAATAAGTATTCTCCTGCTCTGTGATGTAATTCACTGAGGCTCAAAGTTGGCATTACTGCTTTTATACTTATTTTTTAACAATCCTGGGGCAAATTCTTCTTAACTATGTTCAAAATACAATGTCAGAATATTCCATTCACATCTACAGAGGTTACTTCTGGCAGACTTGAAATGCATAAAGAAAAGGATTTATTGTTCAATAACTTGAAACAAATCAGTCACAGAGATTATTTTTAAAAAGTTTAATTTATATGAAATTATTACATCTTAATAGATGTAAATTATGCATATAATTTGATTATATAGAAAATGTATTGACTTTTTTGCAATGTTATATTTTTAAATTATCTAAATATTAATTACCTTTTGAATAAATTTTCATTTTAAAAAAGTTTTATATTTACAGAAAATTGAAAACATAGTGAAGAGGTTTATTGTATACCCTTCACTCAGTTTCCCTTATTATTAATATCCTACATTACTACATTTGTTATAATTAATGAACAAATATAGATACACTAAGTAAAGTCCATGGTTTATTTTGATTTTTGTAGTATTTACCCATTGTATGTTTTCTCTTCTAAGATTGCATATAGAAGAAAGTCACATTTAATTGTCATTTCTCATTAACCTTTTCATCTGTTACAGTTTCTCAGAATTCCCTCAATTATAATGACCTTGCCAGATTTTAGATGAGGCATGTTTTAGGATATCACCAGCTGTAATTTGTCTAATGTTTTCCTTAACATTAAGACTGTGACTTTGATTTCTTGGAAGAGAAAAAACACATAACTAAAGGATTATTTTTATTACATCATATTAAATGCACATACTATCAACATTATTTATGACTGACAATGCTGACTTTGATAACTTTGCCGAGGTAGTGTTTGTCAGGTGTCTTCAGAGTAAAGTTACTTTTAAAAATCTTTGCACACTGTACACTTTGATGGAAAGTAATTATGCCCAGATCACACTTTAAAACTTACACTATACACAACTCACAATTATGATTCTTGATGGTGCTGTATCTACATAGATTATTTGAACTTCTTCACGGAATTTGTATGTTCTCTCCCATTGATGTATTCAATCATTTATTTATATCAGATAGACTCACAAATGTTTAATTTACACTTTGTATTATTTCCCACTACTACTTTTATGCTTCAGTTTTTCCAGTTTGGTATGGTGAGCTCTTTTAGATGGCTCCTTTATTCTTTTCACATGTTTCTGTCAATTTTTGTTTTAGCATTTTCTCACTTGCTTCCACTGCAAAATGCCAGGCTTACACTATGTATTTTCCTTCCCAGCCATAAAATCAACCATTTATTCAAAGAGCCATATTGCTTTTCATTGGATAAAAGTATTAGAAACCAAGGTCTGGTGCTCATTGTTCCCAAAGGGCTCAGGCCCTCTCTGGTGACAGAGAGAAAAATATATATGTTTGAATTAATCCATACGTGTACATATATCCATGACTAGATAGCCAGATCGATAGATAGGTATAGATATAGATATATAAACTTTCACAGTAAAGTGTTCTTTACTTTATTATTACATTGTCTTCTTTGGATATTTTTTCGTTGAATGTAAATTTAAAATCAGTTTTTCAATATCAACAAAATAAGTAGTTGGGATTTTAATTGGTAATGTGTTTAATCTAAAATTAAGATGCAAAGAATGTATACGTATATATGAATGTATGTGTATATTCATAGTACAAATCTTATGTCCAACAGCACCATATCCTACAGAATAAATTAGCTCCCCCAAAGTACCTGTGTTTTAATTACTCTTTCCTCACCCCAAATCCCTATCAAATCCCTATGCACAGACATGAATTAATTCAAATACTACATATATAGTCATAGGAATGTACATATGTCATATACACACACACACACACACACACACACAACTATATCTTTATTGAGCTAAATGTGAGTTTATAATGATGTCTCCAATTTTAATTCATTACCACATGGGTCATTCTTCTTTTCTTGTCTTGCTTATCTATGAGTTCCCAATCCTACAGTGACAAACCTGATTCCCACTATCTCCCTTTCTTTTTCTTAATCATTTCATTCCAATAAAAATGTATGGCACTGTGATAATTGTTAATCTATACTTACTTAACTAATCTATACTTACTTAACTACTTTATCAACTAGAGTATAATGCTTATTGCACTTCCTTTTGCCTGTATCATTACAGATCACTATCATCCTTAAGGTTACTTATGCCATCATCCCTTCTTCCATGACCTCCAGTGAGGTTTTTTACACTTTTGTAGTACAGCTAGTTTTGTTGTCTCAGGCTGTATACACACAGTACAATTCATTTTTTCTGCTATGAAGTTCTTTGGATTTTACAAAGTTCATAAAATCTTATGTCCAACAGCACCATATCCTACAGAACAAATTAGCTCCCCCAAAGTACCTGTGTTTTAATTACTCATTCCTCACCCCAAATCCCTATCAATAACTAACACTTTTAATGCCTCAGTTATTTCACTCTTGCAAAAATGTTGTAAAGTTGCTATCAATGAAGTTGTTCTTTTCAAACTTATCAATATACATTTAGATTTCTTCAAAGTTTTGTTGCTTTGTAATTTATTTCTTGGTATTGTAAAATAATATTCCTTTGCACAGATGTTCCACAGTCTGTATTTCCATTTGCACTTGAGGGTCATTTTGATTGCTTTTAGTTTGGAAGTTATGAATAAAGCTGTTATAAATGTAAGCATGTAAGTTTATGTTTGCATTTTTTTTATTTTAACCATTAAATATCTAGGAGTACAAATGAAGAATCATCTAACAAAACTATATTTAGCTATGTAAGAGATTGACACACTGTCTACCAAAGTGTATCATTTTGCATTTTCATAAGCAATGAATGAGAACTCCTTTTGATCTACATTCTCACCAGTATTTAGCATTGTCAGGTTTTGGGGATTTTTACCATTTTATGTAGTGTGTGGTGATGTCTCATTGTTGTTTTAATTTGCAATTTCACAATGACAAGTGATAATGAACGTCATTTCTGTTTAATTATAATCTGCCTACTTCCTTTAGTTACAATATTTTGCTGATTTTAATTGATATGTTTTGTATATTGGTAACGTCATTTCTCCATTTTGTTTCCTCTTTTTTGTTGCATTGACTCCTTTAGATATTTTTTCTTTCAATGAAAATTTGAAAACAGTTTTCCAATATTCATAAAATAACTTACCAGGATTTTCATTGGTATTATATTTAATCCATATATTAAGATGGATAAAAAATTATGCCTGCATGTTGAATATTCCATTACATGACCATGAATAACATTTCATATTTTTAGACTTTCTTAGATTTCTTCCATCAGTCTTAGTTTTCCACATACAGTTTTTGCATATATTATGTTTATACCTAAAATATTCATTTTGTGACACTATTGTAAATGACTTTGTGTGTTTAATTTAAAATCCCGATTGTTATTTGTTGGTGTATATGGAAGAAGTTAAGTAATAATAGTTAAAAAGCTTATGCAGAATTTGGGTGATTGGAATTGAAGATAATTTTTTTGTGAACGTAAATGAATAATGGTGTTCTACTGGTGGATTACAGAATTCCCAGTTTGTAAGATTTAAATGCAGGTAGAAACATGTGTTCTCTTCCTATAATAGTACCCTATTATGTTCCTAGAAAAAGAAATAAGTATATGTCGTACCTATGGAAAGCATTAGATAGATGCAAATTTTCACTTACTCTTGCATGGTGTTGGAATATTCCCATGTGAATGAGAAATTTTCCATTGTAGTGAGAGATCCACAGAAAGACGGAAGAAAATATTGCCCTAATAGTGGTTTTGAAGTACTGAAAGATCAATGAGCTATCACCAAAGGAAATTATGGGTAGACAAAATAGAATCAAAGATGACCTTTGATTTAGCAAATATTAGCATTTAGGAACTATATGACATGCCAGAGAAAAGGGAGATAAGACAGTGGTTGATAGCAAGATATTATCTCTTTAGAATGGGCATTGTATATCTTTCCTATTGCAATCTACTACTGTATCTAGAAAGAATTTATTCTCAAAAAACTCATCAGCATGAGCATTTGATTTTTTCATTGCTTTCTAGATTCCAAGTAAATTAAAAATTTTAAATCACAATCTACTTGAAAACAAACCACTTCAGAGGGTTGTTTTAAAGTACTTAGTAAAAATAATATTGATGTGGTTTACAAATACACAAATGTGTCTAAAAAATAGAAATATTTGTCTTACTAGAGTGTTCTTTTAAGATGTCTATAACAGCTAGTATTCTTTCAAGTTTTGCACAAAATTTGAAATGTTTATTATGTTTATTTTCCATTTATTTTCCAAAACTATATATACTGGGAAAATTGTATTGAAAATAAGATATAAATTTCATTTAGCAAAATGGCCTAAAATGTACCCTTTAATATGTGAGCTGTGCTATGGTACACATTTGTCAAGGTTTTACAGAACATGAATTATTTAAATAACCCTCAGTTTCTAAATACGCCACAAAGATAAATAAGTAATCTTACTGCAGGCAACATTTTTATAGTCCTCCCACTGTCTACAAGCTGGACCTCTTTAATATCCCAAACAATAACTGATTGGCTAGTACCACCTGTTCAGCAAAAATTCAAAGCCACTTATTTGTATAAAATAAACAAGCATAAAATAAGCATTCGCTTTTCAGAATATATAAATATATACTCTAATGAGAATTGTCATCAGAAAATAAAAAAAAAAGAAGCCGTGATTTTAAAACATAATTTTATCAAACGTCTAATAAAGTATATACATGGCAAGCAATAAATATGACTTTCTTTTCCGAATACACCATAGTTTGAAAATGAAAGGCATTTAGATTAGGTGGATCTCTCATTTGCCAGGTGTGCTGTCTGAAAAGGTATGTATTCTCTGAAATTTATTTCTGAATCATTAAATAATGCTTAATTCTTGTTTCTTGCAAATATTAAATAGTAAAATTAATGAACAACATTTAATTACTGAAATAATAGAAAAACTCAATAAACAGTAGCCATTTTTGAAATAAATTTTGTAAGATGAGTTTCACTGAAAAATGTCTTACCATACCATACATATATATTTTCATCATCATTCATATTTTGTGGAATTCCTTGAGCAAAGAGCTTAATTTTAATAATTGATGATGTCATTATAAATACTATTAGAATTAAAATGAATATTTTAAATTTCTGTAACTGAGTACCAAGCTATCCCAATTTATTGGTGGAAAACAATGACCATTCTTCCATGCTTTTAAATTCTGTGGTTCAGGAATTTGTGCAAGGTGCTGCTGGAGACCTCTCTTGGGACGCCTCATATTGTTCAGTTAAATGTTAGCTGTGGCTACAATGATCTGAAAACTTGAGTATTCTGGGCATCCGTAATGGCTAGCAAACATGCCTGGCAGATAATGTCTTCTGTTATCCAGAAACTCTGCCAGCACTCTTGACTAACAAATACATGGCCTGTCCAGCATGGCAGTCTCAGAGGATATGGATTTCCCCAGAATAAATTTCTAAATATAACCAAGTAGAAGTTATTTGACTTGTTCTCCTAGATTTGAAAGCCATAATGACCACACCATAGTCATTAGCCATCCCAGATTCAAGAAGAGGCAACATAAATGACCATATCTGAATTAGACAAAGCGCTGTTTTAAATTGTTAAAGTATGTTGGGGATGGAGCATAGACATGAGCTACTTCTGTCTATGAGGTCATCCTTCAGAGAAAAGTTATACATTGAATTCTATTCTTTGACTTGCTTGGGGAAGGTTCAAGTTTTCTGATGAGCCAGAAGTGTTTATTTGGTTACCTGTACTATAATTGGATGAATAAGTCATATAATTCAAGAGTGAAGTATTAGGGGTTTTAAGAAATACAAACTTTATAAAGAACAGATATAGAACATTTTCCAATTAGTTTTATTGATAATACTGTATCAATCAATAAACAATATTTTGGAATAATGTTATTGAGAAACATGTACCTGAGGAAAGAGTCATTTTTCAAAAGAAAAGAGAGACAAAATTGAGAAATAATGTTTAAACCAATTAAAAGAAGAAACATTAACAAAAGTATTATGAAACAGAAAAATATTTTTAAATGTTTATACAAAATAAAAAAATGTGGAAAAATTAACCAAGTTTTGAGAATTGCTTCTTTGATTTTATCTTTACATTTTAAGAGCTTATTAAATGCTACAAAAAACTATAATTTTTAATATAAAAAAGAATTTCCAGGCATTCAGTTATTGTGAGCATATTTTTACAAAATATAAACATTGATAAAAACTGCAAAATGTTTTCTACTACTTAAAGAAGCAATATCCCTGAAAGTCATAAGTAAAACTTAGGTAATATAGCTGCATTATATCCCCTTTTAAAATAAACTCAGTAAATGTAGCTTAAGAATTTTATGTAACAATATATATGTAGATCCAGAAAAACCTTATCCTAAAATATTAGATGTAGATATAATTTGTAATTAAGATATTTTTTGGATTTCCAAAATAGAAGTAATATGTAGGTGTACCTTATGTTATATAATACAACTTTCAGGGTCTAAGAAAACACCCCCCATCAAACATATTCATGCTTCTTCAAATAAGTTTAGGAGTACTCACAAATACAGAATCAAAGTACATCAAATTCAAGTCAAATCAAATTTTATAGCATCAGTAATTAACACTTTTTTGTCAGAATATTATTGGTTTGGTATCTTTAGAATAGGAATTATAGACCTGGATGTATGAAGTAATCTCTCTTCCTTTCAATATATATACCTGTTTGCATGTGTGTGTGTGCATATGAGTATATTTTATGTCTACTTTTTCAATATAAGTTCATGAATATTCACAATATATAGAATAAAGTACATTAATTTCATGTCAAATAAAATTTTATAACATTAGCAACAACACTTTTTTGTCAGAATGTTATAATTTTTCAAATAAAACCCTAGCCTTTTATTGTCACTTGCTGCCTACTTAGTAATAAATTTACTTTCTTCAACTTCTACTGTTGATGTTCTGCCTCATGGGCTTATGAAACAGTAAAAATTGCAGCCCAAGATGCAGCAGACTGAAGTAGTAATCTAGGCACTGTGAATCCATTTCACATACACACACAACCTACATATTAATATTATAGAAGTTTCATTTGTATTAATCAACAAGTTGAAGCAACAGCTGAATCTATGAACTGTGGTATAGCCATACAATTACATATTATTCTGCTGAGAATGGATATCTTAGCTCATATGGGGACCCACCATCCTTATGACTCCAAGACAGACTTTTTTTCTCTGCCTCATGAAGACAGCTATCAATCAAGAAACCTGGGCAATTCAAAGGTAAGTTGGCTGAGCCACAACTGCCATACTGGTCCAGATTCATCTTAGGGATTACAACTTCTTCCTTAACCAAAGACAAAATCCTCTAAAACCAGAAGTTAGAAAAGGGCTAGAAGTCATTATTGATAACTTGAAGATGCAGGGCATCCTCAAACCCTGAAACAGCCCTTGTAGTATCCTGGTATTTGGAGTAAACAAACAGAATGAGGAATGGAGCCTAGTCTAGAATCTGTGCCTCACTAATGAAGCTGTGGTTTCAATTCATGTGGTGGTTCCCCATCCCTATACCCTGTCAATTCAAATACCCTAGGGAACTAAGTGGTTCACAGTCCTGGAACTAAAGGATGCCTTTTCTGCCTACCACTATACCCTGACTCCCAATATTTGTTTGTGTTCAAGGATTCTTCCAACCAGACCACCTCGCTAACCTGGATGATGTTACCTCAGGGATTCCAAGACAGCCCCAACCTGTTTGGGCAGGCATTATTACAAGATCTCTCTTAGTTCCTCTACCCTCAGGTTAAAGTTTAAAAATATGTATATGACATTCTTCCCTGTCCCTAACTGAGGAAATCTCCCCCCAGGAAGGCTCTAAGACTCTTCTTAATTTTCTGGTTAACAAAGGATATAAAGTCTTCAAATCTAAGGCTCAGTTCTATCAGAATTCATTGAAGTACCTATGTCTAGTTTTTGCAGAGGGGACCAGGGTACTAGAAGAAGAAAGGATTAAAGCTTATCCCTCCTTTTGCCCTCACATTACAAGATTCTGCAGATTATGGATACCTGGATATGATGAGATAACTTGTCCCTTATATCACCTGATAAAGGAAACTCTGGCAGCTAAGACTCACTTCCTAATTTGGAAACCAAGGGCTAAAAAGGTCTTTGACTAATTGAAACAAGCCATGCTTGAGGCACCAGCTCTTAGTCTTCCCATAGGGAAGACATTCAATCTTTATGTATCAGAAAGAAAGGGAATGGCCCTGGGAGTTCTAACGAAGACTCAAGGCCCAGCTCAGAAACCCATAGGCTATCTAAGCAAGGAGTCTGATTTGGTAACTAATGGCTGGCTGGCCTGCCACCAGGCAGATGCAGCATTAGCCTTTCTGGTAACAGATTCCTAAGTTAACCATGAGGAATACTAAACCATTTACACCCCACATAAGATGGCAGGAGTGCCATCTTTTAAAGGGAGCCTCTGCCTAACAAATAATTACCTGCTCAAATATCAAGCTTTGCTATTGGAGGGATCTGCAGTCCGGTGAAGAAACTGTCCCTCCCTAAACCCAGCTGCCTTAACCCAGAGAAAGCTGGAGAGCGTGAACCTGACTGTGAACAGATAGTAGTGCAAATAGATGTGGCCAGAGAAGACCTGAATGAAATCCCCTTAGAGAACCCAGACTAGACTCCCTTTACAAATGCAATTTCATTTTTATTAAGTTGGTGCAAAAGTAATTGTGGTTTCTGCCATGACTTTTAAGAGAATAGGGGATACATAAAGAAGTGTATGCAGTAATCATCCTGAATGACACTACTGTAGGTATGTCTCTCACCTTGAGCACAAGGGCTCAACAATCTGAGCTAATTGCCCTCACGAGGGCACTTGAATTAAGTAAAAGGAAAGCAATTAACATTTATACTGATTATAAGTATGCTTTCCTAGTCTTGCATGCCCACGTCAATATCTGGATAGTAACTTCCTCACAGTGAATGGGTCTCCCATTGAATATCTTCAGAAAATTAAAAGACTACTAGCCTTTGTTTTCTTCCCTTGAAAGTGGCGGTAATCCATCGTGAGGGCCACAAAAAGGGGACAGATGAAATTGCTGAGGGAAATAAGTGGGGAAACCAAGCAACTAAATTGGCTGTGAGAGGACCCCAGATTTCTGATCTGCATGAGGACCCTCTTCTCTGGGAGTGCCCCATAAAGGAAATAAAACAATATTATCCTGTGGAAATATAATTGGCTTCCTCTCAGGGATACACCTTTCAACTCAAAATGGCTATAATCAAAGGACAGCAAACTTCATCTACCAGTTTCTAGCCAAAGGAAAGTTTTGAAAATAGTTCACCAAACTTCTACCTAGGTAAAGATAAAACCTATCAACTGGCGCAAAAGTTACTCTCAGGTAAAAATCTGCTAAATATGTCCAAACAGGTTATTAAAGCTTGAGACTTGCCTTAAAAATAATCCCCTCAAGTGATGGCTTATCCTCCCTGGAATACAACAAATGGGAGGCTACCTGGGAGACGACTGGCAGATAAATTTCACCCATCTGCCAAAAGCAAGGGACATCCATTACCTCCTATTATGGGTAAATAGCTTTACTAACTGAATAGGGTCATTTCCACTTTGGACAGAGAAAGTCTCTGAAAGATAACAGTACTAATTAATGAGAAAATTTCTTGCTTTGGACTCTCTAAGTACCTCCTGAGTAATAATGGCCCTGTCCTCATTCAAGGTAGCTGTAACAGAGAGGGTCTCAAAAGCCTGGGCATATGGTATGGTATACACCACTTTCATTGTGCTTAGACACCACAATCCTCAGGAAAGGTAGAAAAGACAAATGATATTATCAAAAGACATCTGAGAAAACTGTAATCTTCTGTCAGAAAAGATTACTCTTCTTTCCATAGCCCTACTATGTGATAGAAACACCCATTCAATGCTGGGTTTAAGCCCCTTTGAAATAATATATTGATCACCTTTTCTTAATATTGATTCCTTGCAAGACCAAGAAACCTTGGATTTGATTAAACATGCAACTTATTTGACACATTTCCAACAGGAACTTGAACAATTGTCAGAGGCCCAACCCTGTGAACGAGGACACCTCTATTCAACCCATGGAACCCAGGCACTTTCTTTTCTTTCTCCTTCTCTAGGCCCAGATTGGGAGGAACATTACATTGTACTTCTTTCGACTCCTTTGGCAGAGAAGCTCACTAGAATAGACACTTTGATTAATTATACTCAAGTAATATCCTGGGAAACTAATGAAATTACCTATATTCACCCAGAGAAATACCCAAAGTACCAATGTGAAAAAATTTGAGACTTCAAGCTAAAAATCACAAAAGAGTCAATTTTCAACCTTCCATGGATATCCTATTTATAGTCTCATCTTTGCTTGCTGTTTTTTCCTTTCTGTTGTTCTCCCCATATGGAGACTTTGCAAAAGACCTCATAATCCTGAATGCCCATGGGATTGTTTACTTCCCTAAACAGACATCTCTTTTTTAAAGTTTAACTGACTGTCCACATACAAGATTTAATTTCTTTTACCAGGGTGAAGCAGCTCTGGCCATAACATTGTTTTCAGAATAATTCGTCTATTTTATTTTTAATTTTGGGTATCTTTGAAACTAGATTGTGTTCTTTTAACTCCTTTTATATAATAATCATGTTTGGTCTCTATTAGTCAAGGTTCTTTAGATGGACAGAACTAATAGGATAGATGTATATATGAAGGGGAGTTTATTAAGGGATATTCACTCACACAATCACAAGCTGAAGTCCCACAATAGGTTAACTGTAAGTTGAAGTGAAAGAAACCCAGTTTGAATCCCAAAACCTCGAAAGTGCAGAAGCCTCCAGAGCAGCCTTCAATCTGTGGCTGAGGGCCTGGGAGCCCTGGAAAACCACTCATGTAAGTCCAGCAGTCCAAAAGTTGAAGAAATTGGAGTCCAATATTTGAGGGCAGGAAGCATCCAGCACAGAAGAAAAATGATTGGAAGACTCAGCAAGTCTGCTCTTTCCATTTTCTTCTTCCTGCTTTATTTTAGCCATGTTGGCAGCTGATCAGATAGTGCCCACCCAAATTGAGGATGGGCCTGCCTTTCCCAGGCCACTGACTCAAATGTTAATCTATTTTTGCCAACACCTCACAGGCACACCCAGAAACAATACTTTGCATCCTTCAATTCAATCAAGATGACACTCAATATTAGTGATTGCAAGTCCACATATTGTCAACTTGCACCAATATACATCTCCTGAAATTATACATAATCTTCAAAAAGACAATGATAAAGTCATAAATATACCTGATCAAATACACATATCCTTTATACCACTGGAAGCATGCTGATTCTTAACCTAAATGCTATTACATAAAGTTAACAACATTTAAATTCTGCTAGGGAGTCAATAAATCTTAGGTCACCGGATGAATAAAAAATAACGGAAGTAAAAGGAAGATGTTTTTAATACAAGTGGGTACATGCACAAACATGTTTTTAACACAATAAAGAGGAAATACTCATGATAATTCCAGTTCTTCTTTTCAGCAACTGGCCATGTGGCTATAGCTGGTACTGATGACTATCTTCTTTTATTACCAATTCTGTGTTCCCTTTGCCTTCAGCAAGCACCATATCAGGTCCTGGTTTTTTTACCTGGCAGAGTAACTCAAATTTTCATTGCTAAAGGGTCTGGGTTATTTGTAGTCCTGCCTGAATTAGGTTGTTATAGTTTCTCATTGACCTTAATCACAGGCATGGTAATACTAAGAGATACCCTAATGAATCTTATTTTTCTGTGCATACGTTTTCTTACCTCAGTTGAGGAGTAGTAGACTGATTTTATTGTATAGTCCAGATTAATCACCCCAGTCAATACTGTAACTCCCTTCTTAGCCTGTTCACTTGAGGTAGGAGGAGCCTAAAGTGGTCACATAACAGTCTTAACTTCCAGTTGAACAGAATCATGTTGTGTCTCCTGGTAGCGGCATTCCTCCCTCTGGTACTCTAGGTAACCAGGACTTAATATCATGCATATAGGGAGCAAAAATTTTGTTAGTTGGTCACTAGGGATAATAGTGAGTGGTGCTACTTCCATATCTACCTCTTGGTTCCTAGACCAGTGAATCCTGGCTGTGGGAGAAACAGTAAAGGACATTCCACCATTCCATTAATCAAGCTTCTTCAGCATGATGGGAAACATGGTAAGACCAGTGAATTCTATGAGCATGAGCCCAGTGCTACACTTCATTAGCTGTAAATGAGTGCCTTGATCAGAAGCAATGCTACGTGACTTACTGTGATGGGAGATGAGGTATTCCATGTGTCCATGGATGGTAGTCTTGGCAGGAGCATTCAATGCAGGATGGGCAAACTCAAATCCAGAGTAAATGTCTATTCCAGTGAAAAAAAACTACTGCCCTTACGATGATGGAAGAGGTCCAATATAATCAGCCTACTAAGTAGTTGGTTGATCATCCCAAGGAATGGCGCCATAACAAGAGCTCAGTGTGGGTCTCTGCTGCTTTCAAATTGAGCACTCAGTAGCAGCTATAGCCTGGTCAGCCAAGGTGAGTGGAAGGCCATGTTTCTGAGCCCATGCATAACCTTCTTCCCTGTCACTATATCCACTTTGTTCATGGACCCATTGGGCAATAACAGGGGTTGCTGTGGAAAGAGGCTGAGTGGTGTTCACAGAATGAATTATTCTATCCACTTAATTGCTAAAATCCTCCTCTGCTGAGGTCACCCTTTGGTGAGCACTCACATGAAATACAAATATCTTCACAGTTTTTAACCACTCAGAGAGGCTCATCCACATACCTCTTTCCCAAATCTTTTTGTCACCAATTTTTCAATCATGCTTCTTACAAGTCCCTGACCATCTGGCAAAACAATTGGCTACAGCCCATGAATTAGTACATATTCATACACCTGGCCATTTCGCCTTAAAGGCAAGGTGCACAGAAATCTTCCCACTGGGAAGATTTCCCTTTGCCACTGTCCTTCAGGGATGTCTGAGAAGAGGGCTGTAGTGCTGCAGTTATCTGCTTTCAGGTTGTGCCTGCAGATCATGCAATGCCATCTGTAAACCAGGCCCTAGTCTTCTCTTCCTCTGTCTATTGATCATAAGGACCTTCCAGTGAGGCTTTCGGTGCAGACTGGGAGAGAGAAGGCAGGGTGGCAGCAGTGGGTGCCATGGGCATTGGAGCCACTTTGTCACATAACTTACTTGTGCCCTCAGGAACTGCTCGAGCCCTATTATGTGTATACCACTTCTATTTGATTATGGAATGTTGCTGTACATGCCCCTCTTTTTGTTTAGATGGGTCATGAAACACCCAGTTAATGATAAGACAGTTCAGGTCAATTGCTGACTTGATGACTGATAGTCAAATGTTGAGTTTCCACCAAAACCCAGGCACAGAGGAACAGCTGTCTCTCAAAAGGAGAGTAGTCATCTCCAAAAGATAGCAGGGCATTGCTTCAAAATCCTAATCCAAAATCCTTGCTTCAAACCTCCACTGTGACTTACTTATGGGGTCTGCCAAAGCTTCCAAACATTATCCCTACCTGCCACTGTCACCTCAAGCACCATCAGATCTGCTGGGTCATATGTTCCAAGTAGAAGAGCAGCCTGCACAGCAGCCTGGACCTATGGTAGAACCTTCTCCTGTTCTGGATCCCACCCAAAACTGGCAGCCTTGCAGGTCACTCAATAAATAGGCTGGGTTAACACAGCCAAATGAGGAATGTGTTTCCTCTGAAATCTAAATACTCACATTAGGCAGTATACCTCTTTCTTGGTTGTAGAAGGGGACAAATACAGCAACTTATCCTTTACCTTAGAAGAAATACCTTGACATGCCTCACACCATTGGACCCCTAGCAATTTTACTGATGTAGAAAGTCACTGTATTTTAGTCAGATTTATTTCCCATCCCCTGGTATGCAAATGTCTCAACGGAAAGTCCAGTGTGCTTGCTATTTCCCACTCATTGGATCCAGGCAGCAAAATGTCATCAAGGTAATGGACCAGTGTGATTCCTTGTGGAAGAGAAAAGTTATCAAGATCTCTTTGAACAAGATTATAGCACAAAGCCAGATAATTGAGGAACCCCTGAGATGGAACAGTAAAAGAATATTGCTGGCTTTGAAGGCTGAAGGCAAATTGCTTCTGGTGGGCCGTATGGACATAAATTAAAGCAACAACAACAACAAAAGATGTTTGCAAAATCAATGGCTGCATAGCAAGTACCAGGAGATATTAATTGTTTAAGGAATAAAGCCACATCTGATACAGCAGCTGCAATCAGAGTCACCATTTGCTTAAACTTATGATAATCCATGCCATTCTCCAGGATTCATCTATCTTCTGAACAAATCAAACAGGATAGTTTAACAGGGGATGGTGAGAATCACCACCCCTGCATCTTTCAGGGTCTTGATGGTGGCACTAATCTCTGTAATACTTCCAGGGATGCACTATTGTTTTTGCTTTACCATTTTTCTAAAACAGGCATCTCTAATGGCTTCCATTTGGCCTGTCCCACCATAGTGGTCCTGACCTTATCAGTGAGGGAGCCAATGTGAGGGTTCTGACAAGTGCTAAGTTGTCTATGCCAATTACGCAATCTGGCACTGAGGAAATGACCACAGACCCACTGGACCAACTCTAAGTAAAACTCGAGCTAAAACTCCACTAATTACCGGAACTTCATAAGTCCCTACTTTACTGGAGAACCACAGGGGTGTGTTACGTGCCCTAGAATCAACACCAGCTTATAGCCAGTGCCCATTGGTACCCCAGAGATCTAATCATTCACTTTTCTCTAATGCACAGATACTCTGGAAAAATGCCAGTGGTGTACTTGGGAAAGTATGGGAGAAAGATTAACAGCATAAATTGTTGGTGGTGTAATGGTTTCCTTCCTCAAAGAGACCCAATTTCTCTCTCTCTTTCTTTCTTTCTTTTCTTTTCTTTTTTCTTTTTTTTTTTTTTTGAGACAGTCTCGCTCCATCGCCAGGCACGAGGCTGGAGTTCAGTGGCATGATATCGGCTCACGGCAACCTCTGCCTCCTGGATTCAAGTAATTCTCCTGCCTCAGCCTCCTGAGTAGCTGGGACTACAGGCACGTGCCACAATGTCCAACTAATTATTGTATTTTTAGTAGAGACGGGGTTTCACCATGTTGGCCAGGATGGTCTTAATTTCTTGACCTCATGATCCTCCCACCTCAGCCTCCCAAAGTGTTGGGATTACAGGCATCAGCCACCGCGCCCGGCCCAGCCTCTCTTTCATTCAAATGGGTTCTGGATCTGTAAACTGGCTCGAGCCTGGAAAATGATTGAGACGCTGTGATCCTCAATTTTTATAATTCAATTTAGTCTTTTGTCCACTTGACCAGGAAGTTTTCTGCTTCTACAAATTAAGTAAGGATGCAGTAGTCTTCCTATTAATTTCAATTCTAGGAAAACCATTATTTATTTGTCAGTGCCAGAGCTCTAGACAAGTCAGACTGTTCTGATTGCTGCCTTGCTTCTGCTGTCCTTTACGGTAACTACACCCACCTTGCATTTGATGATTGAATGCTGTCACTTTGTCCCTGTCACCTTGGGATCCAATTATTTCCATTCCATTTACGTTTTCCAATTGAGTGACTGCAGTTTCTTCTGTAAGATAAGAGCAATCACAGAGCTCTTCAAGAATGCCAGTGCTTCCCTCACAAATCTGTTTAACAAGGTATCATATTAGCATCTGTTGTTTTTTGTCTTATTACTAGTAGCCATTCTGACTTGTGTGACATGGTATTTCATTGTGGTTTTGATTTGTATTTCTCTGATGATTAGTGATAATGATAATTTTTTTCACTTATTTGTTGGTTGCTTGCATGTCTTCTTTTCAAAAGTATCTGCTTATGTCCTTTACCCAATTTTTAACAGGGTCATTTGTGTTTTACTTGTTGAATTCTTTTAGTTTTTTATAGATTCTAGATATTAGGCCTTTATTGGACCCATAACTTGCACATATGTTATTTCATTCTCTAGGTTATTTCTTGACTCTGTTGACAATTTCTTTTGCTATGCAGAAGTTAGTTGGTTTAATGAGGGCCCATTTGTCCATGACTTTTAGTTGCAATTAATTGTGAGGAGTTAATTGTAAATTCTTTCCCAAGCATGATGCCCATAATGGAATTTGCTAATGCAGGAACAGAAAACCAAATACCTCATGTTCTCACTAATATGTAGGAGCTAAACAGTAGGTACTCATGGACATAATGATGACAACAGTGGACACTGGGGACTCCTAGATTGAGGAGGAAGGATGAGGAGCAAGGATTGAAAAACTGTTGGGTGTTATTCTCACTACCTGGGTAACAGGATTATTTGCATCCTAGACCTCTGTATCACACAACATATCCAAGAAAAACACATGTACATGCACCCCCTGAATAATCTGAAATAGAAGTAGTAAGTTTAAAAATAAAAAAAATTAACTTTATTCTTCAATTGAGAGAACTTCTATTTAAAAAGAATAAATGAATGTTTAAAGTTTCTAATTTAAAAGACTAGCTCATGTGTTAACACTGAAATATTATATTTTCAACTATTCCCTTGCACCCTCATACTGAGTAAATTATTGATTGAAGATCATTAGTGATGTCTTCAGATTGTATTATCTTTCATTTTTCTATTGTTTCATAACCTACTTTAGCACTATCGAATTTAAGTATCAATACTTTTCTTTTTAGTCTTATTATAGGCAGATATTTTACCTGTAGATTTATTCCATATAAGTCATATTTTATGTGCATTGCTGTTTGGAGATTTTCAAAATCAAAATGGCAAAAGCTGCATTTGAAACAACTTGATTTATCATTGCAATATACTATAATTCTGTCATATGAAACATAGAATTATTATTTGGGTTTAAAACACCTATTGTATATTTAACACTTATTGTATATTAACACTTAATATGCAATAAGTGTTTTAAACCCAAATAATAATTCTATGTTTCATATGACAGAATTGTATACAATTGTATACAATTGTATACAATTCCTTAAATACAAATAAGAAATTTTCTGCAGAAACATCAGTCCCTAAAATGTCTTTATAGTAAAAGATGTCAAAAATATAGAAATCTTCTAAGTTGACTCATACTAACTATAAACATTATTGAAACCTTTAATATTTGTCTGTTATTAAGCATCTTACATGTTTTAATCTCTTTTTTCCCGAATTAAAATTTTAAATTCATACCACTAAAAAAATCCTGAGATATTAGAGAATGAAAAAAAAATTTAACAATATTTAAGAGTATGTGTCTGGAAGTAGAAAAAAAATGAAAAGGAGTAAATACAAAAAATAAAAGTAAATGGACAGGAAATGAAAAAAGTAGAATAAGTTTAGAAAAGGCAAATAAAGTAAAAACAAACAGAAATCAATATGCAGAATCATCAAAAAAATTCAGAACTATTTACAAGGGACAAAAATGTAATGTTTAAGGAAAAGAAAAGTCAAGAGAAAAAGTAAATTTTATTGATATGAAATTATACTGAGTATACTAAAGCTAATTTGAAGGATGAATCACATGTATTAACATAGTTACTTAAAAACTTCTAGATTTATATTTTTCTTCATTTGCTTCTGACTTACTATACAAGGCCTGATCTCTTTGTTATCTCAGATAAATCTAGAAAATTTTATACAATTACTAGGAATTGAGGTCTAAGTAGTTTCAAGTAATAAACCATATATATTAGAAAGAAGCTTAAAAACTAAGTGTGAAAAGTCGGCATGGCTGTTTTACCATATGGTACCTATGGATAGCCCAGTATTTGCTAGGAAGGTGTGATAGCATTGAAAAAGATTAAATTGTTTCAAATTGTTGTAATCTGTGGTAATAACAGTTGTTCTCCCACAAGAAGCACATTTGAAATCAGAAAAACATATCCAAACATACTATCATTATTATATGGAAAATATCTAAATTGAAACACTATTTTAAGCTTCAAACCTACACTTAGTACCTCTTTTTTTCCATTGGTTTTTATTTTCCATTACATTATCTATGGTAGGTGAATACAACCATAGTTGTGGTAACTCTTCAGAGGTGGAGTGGATCCCCCACATAAGCAAAATTAGTTACGTTGACACTGACGTGCTACACAGGTACGAAGGAAGCATTAACAACTTTATTATTTACATACTTAGGCTTTCTTGGGAGAATATGGCAAGCTCTCAAGGTGGGGCAGATGCATCTTCAGACAGAAAACAAAGAAACTGGCTTGACTTTTACTATAGTTAGACAATGGAGCTGGAGTGAGGCTTCTGCTCTAGCAAGGAGTTGCATGGTTTGACTTCTCTACCAGTAGAAAGACAGGAAACAACTGGCTGGCTTTCTTATTAACTTGGCCATTTATGGGGCAGAAGAGGCAGAGGCAGTGGTGGGGCTTGAAAGTTTTCTGTAGTTAAATATTAAAAATGGATTCAAATTCATTATTATATCTGAATGTGTCAAAAAGTGGTAAATAATGACCTTAACTATTTCCTTTTCTTTCTGGAAATATTGTCATGTGACATACTTCAGAGCTCCAGGCATTCAGGTATAGTCATAGAATACATCTATAGCTATTCCACTTTTAGTGTATCAGTAAAACTTTATGGGGCCTCTTCTGCACTGTAATTGGCCAAGCTAGTAAGAAAGCAAGCCAGCTGCTCCCTGTCTTGCCACTGGTAAAGAAGTCAAACTGTTCAAGTCCTTATTAGAGAAGACTCACTCCAGCTTCACCGTCTAAGGTGTACATTTTAAAATGTACACATATTATTGATTATATTTCTTGATGTCTGGATTAACAGAAACATGGTCACATTTGTCAAGATCTTCTATATAACACATGTTAAATCTGTAAGTGTTCTACAAGTCATTCCTTTCCAACCGGAACAGCAACCTCAAACCTATGGCACATTAAAAAAAAAATCAGTCTACTTCAAATTATAAGCCCACTCTGACATGGAATCTGATAGTTTTCATGATTTGCCTTATGCTCATAGAATTTTTACTCTAATTAAGTCAAGGAGGGCATATGACAGAAGCCACAAACTCTAATGCCACGGGCTACTTGTTACCCAAGTGAAATTATTTTTCATGAACAAAAGCTTCAAATTCATTGTATTCCTTTAATCAATTTACAGATTGCTACAATGTATATATTTCACAATTTTATCCAACTTTGTAGTTGCTTTCACAATGTTGCTTTGCCAAATGCCTCAATCATGTCATAATTTATTATCTCAGTTGAATTCATTTTTTCTTTTCTACTTTAAATCTTTCAGTTTCTTTATTACACATTCTGAATTATGCATTTATATATTTGTATATTAATGCATATTTTAATGTTAATCTTTATTTTTTAATTAATTTTTATTCCATTTTTTCTGTTTTCATATATTCTTTTTTTTTTTTTTTTTTTTTGAAACAGAATTTTGCTTTTGTTACCCAGGCTGGAGTGCAATGGTGCAAACTCGGCTCACTGCAACCTCCACCTCCTGGGTTCAGGCAACTCTCCTGCCTCAGCCTCCTGAGTAGCTGGGATTACAGGCACGCACCACCATGCCCAGCTAATTTTTTTGTATTTTTAGTAGAGACAGGGCTTCACCATGTTGACAAGGATGATCTCGATCTCTTGACCTCGTGATCCACCTGCCTTGGCCTCCCAAAGTGCTGGGATTACAGGCTTGAGCCACCGTGCCTGGCCCCATATATTCTTTAAAAAAATTTTATCACCTTTCTAATGTAAGCTTATTCTGCCTTATTATTCTCTTATTGCTGCAATTATTTTCATAATTTTATTTTTAATTAGTGATATAGTTTGTATGTATATTTATCTCCTTAATGTCATGTTGAATTGTGATCTCCAATGTTGGAATTGGGGCCTAGTGGAAGGCATTTGAATTGTGGAGGTGGCCAAGAGATGGCTAACGCTCAAAATTCTCTTGGCCCTTAGGAAGGGGCTTGAATGTTATTAGAGTGTAGAAACGCTACTGATTTTTGTATATTCTTCTGTATTTCAAAATTTACCTGAAGTTGTGTCTCAGTTCTAGAAACCTTTTGGCAGACTCTTCAGGGTTGTCCAGGTATATAATTATATTGTCAGTATAGAGAGATAGGTTGATTTCCTCTCTTCCTATTTGAACACCATTTATTTCATGCTCTTGCCTGATTGCTCTGGCTAGCATTTCCAGTACTCTGTTATATAGGAATGCTGAGAGTGGGCATTCTTGTCTTGTCCCAGTTCTTAAGTGGATGCTTCCAGTTTTTGTCCATTCAGAATGATGCTGACTGTTGATTTGCCACAGATGGTTCTTATTATAATAAGGTATATTCCGTCAATGACCATTTTCTTGAAGGTTTTTATCATGAATGAATATGGAATTTCATTGAAAGCTTTTTCTGAGTCTATTAAGATGATCATATGGTTTTTATTTCTCATTCCATTTATGTGGTAAATCACAATTATTGATTTGCATATGTTGAATTAATCTTGAATTCCAGCTATAAAGTCTAGATGATCATAGTAAATTAACTTTTTGATGTGCTGTTGAATTTGCTTCCCTAGTATTTTGTTAATGATTTTGCCTCTATGTTCATTAATGATATTGGCCTATAGTTTTCTGTTTTTGTTGTGTCTTTGCCAGTTTTTCATTTCTGAGTGTTTCTGGCTTTATAGAGTGAGTTAGGAAGGAGTCCTTCCTCTTCCATTTTTCTGAATAGTTTCAGGATAATTGATCCTAGCTCTTCTTTGCACATCTGGTAGAATTTGGATGCTAATTCATCTGACTTGGTGACTTTTTTTTTATTGGTAGATTTTTCATTACTGATTCTGTTTGATTTTATTAAGACTTGCTTTATGGCCAAGAATGTAGTCAGTCCTAAGTATGCTCCCTGTGGAGATGAGAAGAATATGAAATCACTAGTTGCTGGATGGAGTACTCTGTAAATTTCAATTAGGTCCAATTGGTCAGGTGGCAAATTTAAGTTCAGAATTTCTATGTTAGTTTTCTGACTCAATGATTTTTTAATGCTATCAGTGGGGTATTTTAGTTCTCCACTATTATTATGTAGCTATGTACATCATTTCATAGATTAAGAAAGATTTAATTGAGCTTCCTTCTAATTCATACTTTGAATTCTTTACCTGTCATTTCTGAATGTGTGTTTTATTTAGGGACCATAGCAAAATAACTAGTGTGGTTATTTGGTGGTGTCACTACATTCAGATTTTTCATGGTACCAGAATTCTCTCATTCTTCTGATGTGGAAATGCTGGAACTTCTAATTTTTACCATTATTTTCATGCAGAATATTCTTTCTTTCTGTTTTTTTTCCCTATAATATTACTTTTTATTTCCCTCTCTTTTTCTCACCCTCCCTAGACTGTATGGCTGTAGAGAGTGCTTGATACGGTTTTTTAGCTTTGTTTCTATAGTCCTATGCACTACGTTTAGCAGGTTTAATATTTGGCTATGCAGTTTGACCTACAAGCCAGTAAACAACACTTAGAGATAAGAGCTGGCTGTGGCCAACATGGCTATATACTTGATACTTGCTTACTGGCAGAAGCTCTATTGCCTCAGGCAATGTGCTGATTCATGAAATTGACAGTGGCCTTAGCTACTTACTCAGACCTGAGGGGCAGGGGTCACAAAAGGCAAAACCAGACCTGGCAGGCTCTGAGCACGCTGGTGCCCTAATGATAAGAACAGGCACCAGAACCAAAGGAAAATCCAGTGGGCAGTCACCAAGCACCCAGTGGTGTGCCTAGGCATGGAACAGGGAAACATCCTTAGCCCCACGCTGTCTACACAGAGCTGGGGTCAGACAAAACTCTTCATCCAGAAGAGGAGGTATTCCAGATGCCTAGAGATTTGTTGGCACAAATTGGAGAGGGACTCTCTGTGTCAAAAAAAATCTGCACATGATAAATGGGGTGACTCAGGCTGCTAAGCAAGGCAGGCAGGTGCACTGAATAAATAAAATCTGCCAGAGTATGTAGCAGATACCCCCTCTCAATCCCCTATATCAAAATTTCTAAACTGGAGTGTCCAACAGCTCAGACTTCTGTACCATATGTGTGATTTGAATGTCTGATGATATGTCTGTGCATGAAGCAG
Organism: Callimico goeldii; assembly: GCA_963573925.1. NCBI lineage: Eukaryota > Metazoa > Chordata > Mammalia > Primates > Cebidae > Callimico > Callimico goeldii. The sequence continues at coordinate 24,020 of CAUYOR010020981.1, read as the reverse complement.
AGAAGGTATCCCTGCACTAGGATCTCTGCACTGAAAGGGTATGACAAGTCGGGTTGCTGATCCAAGTGAGTGTTCAAATGCCTTGAGATATACCTTGTTCTGTAGTGAAGAGATTCTTCTGCACCAGGATGTTTGCATAGGAAAGGCAGGACAGCTCAGGCTTCAAATTTAGGCAAGCTGATGCGTCAAATGCCTGCAATTCCATCTGAGCTTGGAACAGTGAGAGCCTCACTGCAACATGATCTGTGCTTAGAAAGGGCCGGTAGGCTGAGGGTGCTGAACCTAGGTGAGCTGGTGCTCCAAATGCCTGGAGTTCTGCTTGGGTGTGGAACAGAGAGGGCCACTCTGTACCACAATCTATAAACACTAAAGGGAGAGCAGATCTGATGGCTGGTCCCAACAAGTAGATGTTTCAAATGCCTGTGTTTCTGCTTTGATGTGAAGCACAGGAGGCCCTGCTGCACTATAATATTAGAGGAACAGCCTGAGACACCCAGAAAGGGCATAGGCAGATCAGTTTCAGATCACCAAGCTGACCCTAGCTGTAAGTCTTACCACCCAGGAGAAACTGCAGCTGTGAAACTAACTGTCCTTCAATCCTAGACTTGCAGTTAGGGAGAGCACAATTCTAGCACCTACTACTGAGGTTCCTTCCATGGTTCCGGTTTAGGAAGTTCCTATATGACTTATCAGCAGGTGCTTTACACTCTGGCCTGAGATTAAAATGCCTCATGGCCATGCTGTTGGGCCATTAGAGAATGGCTGCATTTTTATGTATAGATTAAAGATATGGATTAAAAATGACACTCTGATCTTGGTCCTAGGTCTGAGACTATGTCTGCAGATTTTCCTATTGTCTTTCCCTTATAAGATCTCCAATCCTCTCCCCAGGTTAGCTCCAGGGCTTGGGAGAAACACAGTGCTCCCCATTGGCCTGAGTTGCTTAGATCCCCTGTGAAAAGGTAAGTCACCAAAGGAGACTCTCTGCCTTTCTCACATACAGAAGCTATACTCACTTCTATCATTCAGACACCATCATGAAGTCTGTTTGCTGATGTTCTCCTTCCTAGTATCTGAGATGTCCCTCACAATTCTTGTGGGTTCCAATTTTCTGGCTTGAATAAAAACTAATAGATTTGACTTTTATATATTATCTTGATATTTTCAAGTGGCCAAAGCATGCTAAAAGTCTTTACTATGCTATTTTGGAAAAAAAAGTCTATATATTTATGTGTACCTGCTTATTTATATATGATCTATATAATATCAGATTGACCTACAAAAATGAATATTAATAAATATCACAAATGTTTTACAAGTTCATCTATTTTAGCAATCTATAATTAATGAGGATAATTTTAAGCTTGATGGTAAATTTTTTAAAAGTCTTCAAAGTGTAATGTAGACATTTTTGCCAGGTACATTGGTCAAATAGGTTTATGTTGTCATGACAATAATTTTTAAAATTCTAAAACTCTTGCTTTTATGATTTCATTTTTTGATAATTGTATACTTTTTCTGTGAGCTTACGCATTTGGAGTTACACATTCAGATTATGAGGTTTAGATAAATAATTAAAGTGAGGCATAAGGACAACACTCAAGTCTTGTTTCCTGGACCAGCTCTGACTTTTGGCCATACTAAGAGAAATTGTGTTTTCCAGGTGTTGTCTTCACAGCTGTCATTTGGCCTGGACTCTGCATTTTGTACATAATAAGATTTCTTACCTCTCATTTTTTTTTTTCATTAAAAATTCAGGTTACTAAGATGCATTAAAATTAATGTCGGTAAGTAAAACTACTATATATAAGAGAAACAATTCTCTATGCAATGTATCTAAGAAAAGTAGGATGTGTTCCTGGTAAAAATAAAAAAAAAGTCATGTGCTAATGTGACTTTTGTTCAAGGAAAAGTAATTTTGTACAGTTGAGAGGTTTTTAAAAGTTGTTTAAAATTGAAAAACTAAAGAGAATAGTTATAAAAATTTTGTAAAGGAAAGGGTAGGAAAAATGTAAGAGACTATAAAAGGTTGAGGGAAAACATTCTTTGGGGTCAGATTTTTGGTAAGGTTTTATTAAAGCTAGCTTTAGCATTAATCACACATAAATGCAAAGGTTGAATCTAGTTTTACTGTTTTAATAAAAATTTTGGTTAAAACTATTAAAAGATAGTAAAATATTTTTGTTTACCTTTGAAATGAACAGCAAATGATAATAATAATAATGAAAATGATGGAGAGACATTCAGTCTCATCATGGTGTCTTTGTTAGATCTTATGATTATTTGGGAAACTAAATCTGTTCTTTATCAAAAGCAAAAGTTTTAGGTTTTTAAAATCTTTATCACTTTGGCTAAATACATGAGAGATTTTACAGTGATCTGTGAAACTATTTAGATAAAATGTTTTCAACTTACAACATCTGACAAACTTTACAAAATCAAAAGTTCAAATTTTAAATTCAGTCTTTTCTTTAACCTCAAACTAACCTTTTAGATATTAGGATTTCTAAAGGTTCAAGAGATACATATTATAATTATTTTGTATGTTAAAATCTTACAGGAAGTACTGGTAAATAAGAAATGGTGTTTAATATTCTTTCAGTTATAGTCATATAAATTCATTGTTGTCTTCCAAAATTGTAGAAGATTACTAAAATTCTGATATCTATAAGAATTACAATTAAGTTAAATTGTTTTATGACACAAAAATAGTCATTCATAGAGAATTATAGTTTTATCCGATTCTCAAGAAGCAGTTTATAAATAGCTACAGCCCCAAATTTGCTTTTTCTGTGAGAAAATTTTTGAAAAAGGCTCTTACAGGTACTCTCAAATACAGGCTACCGGTAATTTCAAAAATCATCCCATTGGGATAAGTAGCACACAATTCAAGACACTGGTTATTTTACCAAGGCTTTGACTGCAATGGCAAACATTTTACATATGAGCAGACTTCTAGGAGGAATTAAACTTGACTTTATAGCACTGATAAGAAGCCCCTTTAAATATTGGCCTGGTATCTTGTCTATGTGACTCCTTTACCTGTGGTAAGATTTCTGACCTGTGGTAAGTAACTAATGCAACTTTCTGACGGGTCCACAAACCTTAGCTTGTTTTGGAACTTTTAAAAAGTGGAAACTCACCCTATCCAAACAAGTATTGCAAGCATAATCTGTGGCAAATTTTTGGCTTGACTTCTTGTCCTTGAGAATTTTTAAATTCCAATATCAGTTTCCCCGTGAAAAAGTTATAGCAAAGGTGATTTAAAGATAACCTATGTAGACAATTACTATTCTTTCTGAGCTTTATGTGAATAATCAGGTTACATTTCTTGTAGAACAATTTTGCTAATACATTGGTCCTACTATGATCGTATTATTTTCATACAATTTGAATTGTGTTTTGACTTACTTTTGGGCTACAAGTCTGAAAACTAACATTTTCAAATTTGTCTTCCATGTTTCTAAATTGAAAGCACTAGAAATAAGAACAGTGCTTTTTGTAAAGCCCTGAAAACTGAAGTTAGATAAATTAAATAAACTTCAGAAGAAATCACAGCAACTTCAAGATAAACAGCCTTCATGTCTGCAGCTGTGTGGACTAGTGAGCATGTTCATGTGAACTCCTGATTCCAATTACAATCCAGAAAAATCTATCAGATTTCCACTGCAATCTGAAGATGCCACTAAGACTCCAGAAAAACTAGTTTATAGACTACTCTAGGCTTTAACCTTTGTTTTACTTCTGTTTCCATATAAATTATTCTTATTAATGATTTGTTGCCTGCATTATTTATAGAGGCCTACCCCTTTGGAAGTGTCATCTCTTGAAATGAGATACAGCTGTTTGACTGAACTGATATAGGCTAAGAGACCGACTCAAGAAGATATGGGATGAAATTTTAAGTTTATTGTTTTCTATCTATTCTAACTAGTTTTTTCACTCCTTTGTCTATCTGTTACATTGTTTAGCCTTCTCCAAAGCTATTAACTTAGTTTTTAATATGTGAAACATTTTATACTTTCAAAGTGGATTTCTTAAGATATAAAACCACTTTACCCCAATATATATTTTTTGACATATCTTCACATGGCTCTCAGAGAGGCAATAAACAGGAGTAGCCTGACAAAGCTGTCTTTCCTGGGACAATTTTTCATCAGTAGAGAATGTGCATTGATGCAGCCAGGCCTTCCCTCACCTAGATCTAGGAAGGCTTAACTGAGACTCTGCGACCTTTAAAAGTCTGAAAGAAACATATTTGTTATTTCTGAAGGTTGCCACCTGTGAGGTTTCATTTACATAACAAGACCATTTTGCTAGCCAGGCCTAATTCCCACACTCTGCCTTACCTGTTTTGCTGCCATAACCTATTTTGCAGTAATCCAAGACTTTAATCCTTTTTGTAACCTCAAGATGGTATATAAGCTTCTGCACCCTACTGAGGATTGAGTAATCAAAACTTGAGATTCCCTGTGTACATATTAATACATTTTATATTGCTTTTCTTTAGTTAATTTGCCTTGTGGGAGTTGATGTTTCAACAAACTTTTAGAGAACAAAGAGGTGTTCTATTGTTTGTTTGTTTCTTTTTTTTTTTTGGCTCCTACAGTTTCAATGTGTCTTTTAGTAGAATCACCATGCATCTTCTTTTTTGTTTTCAGTTACCTGAAATATCTTTTAAAAACAACACTTTAAATGTACATTTTCTTTTTACTTTGCTTTTAAGGGGTCTTCTATATGTCACATCATTATGTCTTCTTTGTGAACCAAAATAAAAATCCTTTTCTCTCAAAACAAGTGAGTTAAGTTCATTTTTCTCATCTCTGTAATATTTTACCATTTTAAAATATATATTTGCTACATTTAATTTTCTAAAAATGTGCATTTTTCATTTACTTGTTAGTTGTATTTAGAAATTACTGTATTTCTCCAAGTTCTTAACTTTTTACTTATGTTTTCAATGTCTTTAAATGTTTAGTTAATTACTTTATCAGTTTACTGTAATATCCTATAATAGACATTTGTTCATATAAAAGTAAACTTTCCCATTTTCTTTTTCCTACTGCCAAAATATGTTTATTTTAAAATGCTTTCCACCTTTCTAAGTTCTTACTTAGTTAAATGATACTTATCCTGTAACAAATTCTTCAAGAAAGCTAAAATGGGAAAGATTTTCCTAAGTTCCTATGTGTTGAAAAATATTTTTCTCTAAAATTTTAATATTTAAAAGACAGATAAGTCGTGTGTAACATCTGTAATTCACATTTTATTTCATTTATTTTTTATGCTTTTAATACTGCCTCATTATTACTTCTGTTTGTCTCCTGGTTTAAAAAGTCTCATGAGTGTATGCTACTTTTGCTTTTGTAAGTTATTTTATTTTCTTTGTTCCTTGGATGTCATGATTTTTTCTTTCTTTTTGAAAGATAATATTTTTACTATAACATGAATTGGACTAAATATTTCTTTGTTAATTTTTTTTTTCAGATATCTAGTAACTACTTTCAAATCAACAGAATCATGTGATTGTTGCTGTTGTTTCTATTTCTGGAAAGTTTCTTGGAATAGGCTGACATGGTTTCACTCTGTGTCCCCACCCAAATCTTATCTGGAATTATAATCCCCATATGCCAGGGGAGGGACCTGGTAGAGGTAATTGGATCATGGGGGCAGTTTTCTCTCATGCAGTTTCCCCATAGTGAGTGAGTTCTCATGAGATACAATGGTTTAAAAGTGTGTAGCACACAATAATAATGGGAGATTTTAACATCCACTGTCAATATTAGACAGATCAATGAGACAGAAAATTAATAAGGATTTTCAGGATTTGAACTCAGGTCTGGACCAAGCAGACTCAATAGACATCTACAGAACTCTCCATCCCAGATCAGCAGATATACATTTGCCTGAGCATGAAATTACACTTACTCTAAAATTGACCACATTTTTAGAAGTAAAATACTCCTTAGCAAATGCAATAAAATGAAAATCATAGCAAATAATCTCTCGGACCGCAGTAAAATCAAATTAGACCTCTGGATTGAGAAACTCACTCAAAACTGCACAACTACATGGAAACTGAACAACCTACTCTCCTGAATCATTACTGGGTAAATAAAAAAAAATAAGGCAGAAATAAATAAGTTCCTTGAAATCAATAAGAACAAAGACACAACATACAAGAATCTCTGGGACATAGCTAAAAAAGTGTTTATAGTGAAATTTGTAGCACTAAATGCCCACAGAAAGAGTAAGAAAGATCTAAAATCACACCCTAACATCACAACTAAAACAAGTAGAGAATTCAGAGCAGAGATATTCAATGGCTAGCAGAAGACAAGAAATAATTAAAATCAGAGCAGAAGTGAAGAAGATAAGACACAAAAATCCCTTCAAATAATCAATGAATCTAGGATCTGGTTTTTTGAAAAGATTGAAAATATACATAGACCACTAGCCAGATTGATAAAGAAGAAAAGAGAGAAGAATCAAATAGATACAATAAAAAATGATAAAGGGGATATCACCACTAATCTCACACAAATACACACTGACATCAGAGAATACTATAAACACCCTTACACAAATAAACTAGAAAAATCAGAAGTAATGGATAAATTCCTGGACACATACACCCGCCGAAGACCTAACCAGGAAGAAGTTGAATCTCTGAATAGACCAATAACAAGTTCTAAAATTGAGGCAGTAATTAATAGCTTACTCACCAAAGAAAGGTCAGGACCAGACTGATTCACAGCAGAATTCTACTTGACATGCAAAGAAGAGCTAGTAGCATTCCTTCTGAAAATATTCCAAACAATAGAAAAAAAGGGACTCCTAAGTCATTATAAGAGTCTATCATCATTTTGATACCAAACCTGGGACACAACGAAAAAGAAAATTTTAGGCCATTATCCCTGATGAACACTGATACAAAAATCCTCAATAAAGTACTGACAAACCAAATCCAGCATCACATCAAAAATCTTATCCACCACAATTAAGTCAGATTCATCCGTGGGATGCAAGTCTGGTTCAACATATGCAAATCAATAAACATAATCCATCAAATAAATGGAACCAATTATAAAAATCACATTTATCTAAATAGGTGCAGAACAGTTGTAGGAATCCATGAATGCTACACACTGGGCGCCAGAATGTAGGGAATCCAGGAGCCCCACGTTGGACACCAGAATGTAGGAAGCCACCCTATATTACCTGTGGGTACACTGAGTTCGGTGACAACAAAGGAATGAGAAAAAGACAGATTTAATAGAGACAATGGGACTGAGGGCCATCTCTTATTACTCTGGAGGAGGCAGTGAAGGCCCTGAGCTCTGATCATCCACACTATTTACTGGTTATAATCACTTTGATCTATAGGGTAGACGTGGAGTGAATCAGTGAGCAGGAAATGAATCAGTGAGCCAGAACTGGTGTGTCATCCTAAGGACTGATAATAGTGGTGGTTTGGGAGTTTCACAAAACAAGAACATGTGGTTATCTTTAGCTTATTATCTATGTTCAGCTGGTGTAACAGGGACCTTACAAGGAGCCTACAAGTCTTGTTATGTCATAGTGCTACGAAGGGGTTTTACATCCTTAAGCACAATGTTTATTGTAACAGAGGCTAGGTCACCCTGCACCAGAACATGAGTCACGGAGACGCCTTCCTCCTCAGAGGCCTCCTGCAGCCTTCCACAGTTTGTTGTTCGTTGTTTATGAGTTACTCACAACCAATTTATGTAGGCACTCTGTAAGTCCTTTCTCCTTTGCTGCCTCTCCCAACAAAAGGCCTTTGATAAAATTCAACACTCCTTAAACTAAAAACTCTCAGTAAACTAGGTATTGATGGAACGTATCTCAAAATAATAAGACATGTTTATGACAAACTAACAGCTGATATCATACTGAATGGGCGAAAGATGGAAGCATTCCCTTTGAAAACTGGCACAAGACAGGGCAGGTACGGTGGCTCACACCTGTAATCCCAGAACTTTGGGAGGCTGAGGAGGGTGAATCACCTGAGTTGGGAGTTGGAGACCAGACTTATCAACATGGAGAAACCCTGTTTCTACTAATAATACAAAATTAGCTGGGTGTGGCAGCATATGCCTGTAATCCCAGCTATTCTGGAAGCTGAGGCAGGAGAATCACTTGAACCTGGGAAGTGGAGGCTGCAGTGAGCCAAAATTGCAACATTTCACTTCAGCCTGGGCAACAAGAACAAAATTACCTCTCAAAAAACGAAGAAAAGAAAAGAAAGGAAGGAAAGAAAGAAAGAAAAGAAAGAAGGTAAGAAAGAGAGAGAGAAAGAAAGAATGGCAGAAAGAAAGAAAAAGAAGGAAGGAAGGAGGGAAGGAAGGAAGGAAGGAAGGAAGGAAGGAAGGAAGGAAGGAAGGAAGGAAGGAAGGAAAAGAAAGAAGAAAGAAAGAAAGAAAAGAAAAGAAAAGAAAAGAAAGAAAGAAAGAAAGAAAGAAAGAAAGAAAGAAAGAAACAAAGAAAGAAAGAAAGAGAAAAAAGGCTGGTGCAAGACAAGGATTCCCTGCCTCACCACTCCTATTCAACATTGGAGTGGATATTCTGGTCAGGGAAATCAGACAAGAAGAAGAAATAAAAGGTATTCAGATAAGAAGAGAGGAAGTCAAATTTTCTCTATTTGCAGATGACATGATTGTATATTTTGAAAACACCATCTCAGCCCCAAATCTCCTTAAACTGATAACGAGTTTCAGCAAAGTCTCAGGATACAAAATCACTATGCAAAAATCACAAGCATTCTTATATGCCAAAAATAGAGAGCCAAACCATGAGTGAACTCCCATTTACATTTGCCACAACGAGAATAAAATACCTAGGAATATAACTTACAAGGGATGTGAAGGACCTCTTCAAGGAGAACTATAAACCACTGCCCAAGGAAATAAGAGAGGACACAAACAAATGGAAAAACATTAAATGCTCATGGATAGGAAGAATAAAGATTGCGAAAATGGCCATAATGCCCAATGTAATTTTTAGATTCAATGCTTTCCCCATCAAGCTACCATTTTCCTTCTTCACCTTAAACTTTATATGGAACCACAAAACCCTGCATAGCCAAGATAATCCTAAGCAAAAAGAATGAAGCTGGAGGTATCACTCTGCCTGACTTCAAAGTATGCTACAAGTCTACAGTAACCATAACAGCATGGTACTAATAGCAAAACAGATATATAGACCAATGGAATAGAACAGAAGCCTCAGAAATAACATCACATATCTACAACCATCTGATCTTTGACAAAAACAAGCAATGGAGAAATAATTCACTATTTAATAAATGGTCTTGGGAAAACTGGCTAGTCATATACAGAAAACTGAAACTGGACCCATTTCTTACACATTATACAAAAATTAACTCCAAATGGATTAAAGACTTAAAAAGAAGACCTAAAACCATAAAAACCCAAGAAGAAAATTTAAGCAATACCATTCAGGGTGGAGGCATGGGCAAAGACTTCATGATTAAAACACCAAAAGCAATGACAACAAAATTCAAATTTCACAAATGGTTCTAATTAAACTACAGAGCTTCTGCACAGCAAAAGGAAATATCATCAGAGTGAACAGGGAAACAACAAAATAGGAAAAAAAAATTGCAATCTCTCCATCTGACTAAGGGCTAAATCCAGAATCTACAGACAACCTAAATTTACAGGAAAAAAAAAAAAAAAAAACCTCATCAAAAAACGGGCAAGGTTATGAACAAACACTTTTAAAAAGAAGACATTTATGCGGCCAACAGACATATGAATAAAAGCTCATCATCACTGGTCATTAGAGAAATGCAAATCAAAACCACAATGAGATACCATCTCATGCCAGTAAGAATGGCTATCGTTAAAAAATCAGGAGACAACAGATACTAGAGAGGATGTGGAGAAATAGGAACAATTTTATACTGTTGTGGAAATTTAAATTAGTTCAACCATTATGGAAGAGATTGTGGTGTTTCTTCCAGGATCTAGAACCAGAAATACCACTGGCCCTAGCAATCCCATTGTTGGGTATACATGTAAAGGATTATGAATTATTCTATTATGAAGACACATGAACACATATGTTTATTGCAGCACTTTTCACAATACCAAAGACTTGGAACCAACCCAAATGCCCATCAATGATAGAGTGGATAAAGAAAATGTGGCACATATACACCACGGAATATTATGCAGCCATAGAAAATGTTGAGCACATGTCATTTGCAGAGACATATATGAAGCTGGTTCAGCAAACTAACACAGGAACAGAAAAACAAACACCACATCATGTTCTCACTCATAAGTAGGTGTTGAACAATGAGAACACACGGACACAGAGAGGGGAACACCACACATCCTTCACTGTCTGGGGTTGGGGGACTAGGGAATGGGTAGCATTGGGAAAACTACCTAATGTAGATGATTTATTGCTGGGTGCAGCAAACCACCATGGCATATGTATACCTATGTAACAAACCTACATGTTCTGCACATGTATTCAAGAATGTAAAGTATAATAAAATAAAATAAGATTAAATTGTGTGATAGTTCCCCCATCTCACTCTCTCTCCTGCCACCAGGTAAGATATGTCTTGCTTCCCCTTTGCCTTCTGTCATTAATGTAAGTTTCTTGAGGCCTCCCCATACATGCAGAATTTCGAGTCAATCAAACCTCTTTACTCAGGTAGTTCTATATAGCAGTGTGAAAATGGATTAGTACATATAATGTAACTTGTTTTTATTTTTCTATTTTAAAAATGTTTATCTTTAGTAACTGATAATTTAGACACTTTGTTTCTTTGTCATTTTTTCGTTTATACTAACCCTAACCATCCAAAAAAATTTTTTTTGTCCTTTCTCTTCTCTTAGTTGTTTTTTTCATTTTAATGTCCCCTATTACATTTTTACATGAATCTATTTTTTTATGATTTCTAACTTTATATTTTCCTTTACTTTTCTGATGCCAATGAATTATCTTCAACACTCATTTTTGTCTATTTTTCATTTTATTTTTGGAATTTCTAACTCAGCATGTTTTTACATATGCAAAAATTGTTTATGTATAACTGTTCAGATGACTTACATTTTCTTCTCCTTTAGGGTCATTTTTAGTGAATTTTTTTTCTCCTTTCATATGTTTGGAATTTTATTTCCTGATGTTCTGCAATAGTTGTGTAAGGACTTTACATTTTTCTTATTGATTTTTATAATGATAAAATTTTTCAAAAAAATTTTAGTTTAATGGTGCCCTCTTCTGTCTGAGGCACAAAGTCCAATTACTTTAACATACTATTTTTAAATTTGTTTTGGGGATGTTGGAGGTTTTGTGAGAATGCCAAATTTATGGCTCTATTTTGTCTCTCAATACCTTAATTTTTTTCTTTTTCTTCCCCAATTGCTAAAGGGTATTTTTTTCCCTATTCTCTATTTTCCTAAACAAATAATTTATGTTTCAACAACTTTTAAATCATAATATCTTTTAGAATTGAGCTGACTGCTTTTAATAGCACCTGAAGCTTTAAAGTGTGCTTTTGCAAGTGGCTAATTTGAAGTCCTTGTCCTGTTCACCATCATCTAATTTGCCTAGAGAGTTTTCCAGTGTTTTGGGGTTTTGAGTGAATTTAATCTTCTCTGCGGTTTTTAAAAATCCTGCTCAGGTTCCTTTAGTAGTTTGCTGTTCTACAGATTTTCTATTTGCCTTTGTTTTTGAGAAATTCCTGCAGCTGTGCTTCTGGGGGTTAGTAGCCCAAGATGCTGCAAACAGTAGTTTGTTGGTATTTCACTTTTATTCACGAATACATTGCAGTTTAGTATTATCTGTCTTTGAGTTATGCCAAGTGTACACTTTAGTATTGAAACTTTTTTCCATCTTGTTATTTCATATTAAGTGGCAAGTACATTGGGAGACATGTTTTGTTATGCATTTAACTCTGTCCTTCACTACATATCTTATAATATTTTAAGAGTGGCACTTCAAAAAGGTATTAGCCTTAAAAAAAGTTTGTCCTTAGAGCAAAAAAATAAGATTAGTAAATCAAAAAAATGTGGCCTTAAGAAAATTACTCATTTTAGTTCATCAGTGTCCTCATCTATAAAATGTAAATAATATTAGTGCCTAACTCATAGGATTATTACAAAAACTACATAAAATAACATGTAAAGTCTTTATAATATTACCAACTACATTAGTTGATAACATTAAATTTTACTTTTCATAATCTTCAGTATTATGTTAATTTTTTACTGTGGTAAAAATAAGAACTGCAGCTATTAAGATTAATATGATACATGTACATACATAAACGTTTAAATAGTATGCCATCAAATAATATTAAAATACATCAGACTAGGATTTTTAATACAGGTTTTTTTTTAAAATTAATATAATACTATGTCTTTTAATTCACAATTGAAAGTGTGTAAGATTCATTTTACTACTTTATAACTTTAAGAAAATACATTAGAAATGTTCTCTCCCTCTCTCTCTCTCTACATATATATATGCAAAACTCAATGATATTTTTGGCAAAATATTCCTATTAATTTTATTATTTTTTAATTAATAAAACTTTTTAAACTTCAAGAATTTCACAAAATATTCTATTAAAATAACCGTTGAAAATGTCATATTTTAAAACAAAATTATGGATATCTCTGGTTTTTATAGTGATTTCTTTATAGATATCTGATTTTATCAGAGTGTTATATTCATTGATTTGTTTCTGAGCTTTGGAGATTCAAATTTCAATCAGTATATATAGTTAAATATTAAAAGTAAATAAATAAGCAACTGACTTTGACTCTCATTCACCTTCTATTTGCTATTAAGAATTCTAAATCTGTTTTTACAATCTTAAAAAAAAATAATGTTAACTTTTTTTGTTTTCAATCAAATGAAACTTTTAGACATTTCTTTGCAGGTATTTATTCATTTATTTATTTTAGACTCAATTAAAAATATATTGTGAATATTTATTATAATTGCATGCTTAAAATTTTATATAATTATAGTAGAAAATGGTATATGAATACATACGGTTAATGTATGTATTACAAAATGACTAGCACAATCAGCTAATAAACATGTCTGTCACCTCAAATATTTATGTTTGTGTGTGGTAAAAACATTTAAGATCTAGTCTTTAGCTATTTTCAACTGTAAATACCGTATTATCAAATATAGCCATCATGCTTTATGACAATTTTCCAGAACTTATTCACTCTATCTAAGTAAAACTTTGTATGCTTTGACTAACAACTTCTCAACCCTCTCTCTTTCTCAGACCTTGGTTCCCACAATGCTATTCTCAGCCTCTGTATATTTCACTATTTTATATTTCACAAATGAGGTTGTGCAACAATTTTCTTTCTGTGTCTGGTATATTTCACTTATCATAATGACCTCCAGGTTAATCCATGTTGTCACAAATGGCAGAATTTAATTCTTTTCTTTAAGGCTAGATAGAATTTTATTATGTATATACTCCAAATTTTTAAACCATTCATCTGTTGATGAACACTTAGGTTCCTCTCAAACCTTAACTTTTGGGACTAATGGTACAATCAGCATGAGAGTTCCAATATTTTATTTTTAAAGTCTACACCCAGAGGTAAGATTGCTGAATCATAAGTTAGATCTATTTTTAAATTTTTGGAGGAGGCCTACACTGTTTTCTTAAAGGCTATACCAATTACACTTTAACCCATTGTGTACCAGCATTGCTTTTTCTCCACATCTTCATCAATATTTGTTATCTTTTTTCTTCTATATATATTTTAAAGTATAAAGAACTCAATTTCAAAATTTTTGTAACATATATCACAAGTTTTGAATAAAATCAACAGGAAACACAATTTGTATAAAACATATTTTCCAAATCTTCAAAAAAACAAGTCTCTTCACGCAATTGTGAAATTAGTCCCCACATCATTTTTGTTGTGCTTCGCTGCTAAAGAAATTATTTCCACAATTTATGGATATTGCCAAAACCATGTCGTAATTTTTACATAAAATTAATAAAAAAACACAGAGCTATGCTCATAACAATCTTATTATTGTACCTCTGAGCCCACTTCAGAGATGACTAAAAATGAATGAAATAAAAAATTCTTACAATCTTAAACATACTATTCTACTTACTTATAAAAAGATGCCAATGATTAAAACTTACAAACTTCCACTCAACTGACAACTTTTTTTTTTTTTGAGACGAAGTTTTGCTTTTGTTACCCAGGCTGGAGTGCAATGGCGTGGTCTCATCTCACCGCAACCTCCGCCTCCTGGGAACAGGCAATTCTCCTGCCTCAGCCTCCCGAGTAGCTGGGATTACAGGCATGCGCCACCATGCCCAGCTAATTTTTTTTGTATTTTTAGTAGAGACGGGGTTTCACCATCTTGACCAGGATGGTCTCGGTCTCTTGACCTTGTGATCCACCTGCCTTGGCCTCCCAAAGTTCTGGGATTACAGGCGTGAGCCATTGCGCCTGGCCAACAACTTTCTAATAAATGATTAAACTGTACCCAATACACATATTTTTATTATAAAACTGTCAGACTATAAAAAATATTCCCTACACATTTTTGAGCAAAAATCCAACTCAAGTTTTGTTTTTTCGAAGAGTAACGATAGTATTCTTCCTTCTAATCAAATGCATAAATCAGTATAAATTACTTTTGTAAAGAAATATAGATATGAAAAACCAATATTGGAAAAATGTCAACATAAATACTTTTGTTCATTGTTTTAATATGAATTTTTAAAGTATTATTTGTTGAATTTTTTTTCAGATAATGTAAATTGATATTTAATTTGGAAACTCTTTTAAAGCATGCATAATAATACAAGTAATTTCACTTGTGGTTTACTTACAAATGTATTACATATATGTGTATAAATATAAACCTTCTCCTAACTCGTTAAAGCAAGCATTGATATTCTATATTTTTGCTGAAACTATCTTTAGCAGTGAACTTGTAATACATAATGTATTTTGAAATTACAAAAGGAGTGTGAATGTTAATAAGTCCTCATTCCACTGAGGAAATAGTGACCTTGAATTTGATGGCTGGTTATTACAATTTTGTTCTGTTTATGATATCATATAATTTTATAGATTTTGAAATATGCACTGTAAGCAATATATTCCTCTATACTACTTTGAGTTATTTCTTATAAATGTACTGCTAACTTCATATAAATTCAAATTTATTATTTATAAATTTCTTCCTGTAAAGTAAGATCAGCTAACTCCCTTTTCCCATAGATGTTAAGAGGAAAAATAAATTAATTTTTTAAACAAGAAGAAATAATTTTTTGTGTGATATAATTGGGTATAATTATTTTTTATTTATATTATCATAACATTAATACAATACTGCTTTTCTTTGACATATAATAAGCTAACAAAATTATAATTAAATTTTCCTTTGAGTAAGAGTTGGTCCTTAAAAATTAGTTATTAATTTAGTTTTTCCATGCCATGTTACATACCAAACAATGCATAGAACCATTAACTGTTGAGGTTATAAGAAGACTTATAAACTATCTAATAAAGCTGTTTTAGGGGAAAGGGATTATTTCATATTGGCCCTAAAGAAATGGAACTCAATTCTTCACTTAACACCAATCAAGTTAAGAGAAGCTCATTCTTTCCTAAAGAAGATTACGCCCAATAAAAGACATTTGTTCTTTGGATAGTTGTTCTCTGTGTTTAAACATTTTAAAATTTCAATTCATGCATTTGTCCTGAAACATTTGGCACCATCACTTATTTTGTGGAGCAACGTGGTAAATATCTGAAGAGAGCCCTTGATACTGTTTATTTCCAAAATAAGCTCATCCAGTAACTTATGTTTTTTTCATAATGATGGTTATGTTTTCATTGTTCTTATGAGAGACATTACTAAATCAATGTTCCTATTAATGTTTGGGATTAATTACTGAGAGCAAATGATGCTGGAATTTGATGTCCTGTGTAGTTCTCCAGCTTAAAATTGCAATTGCTTCTTTTTTTCTTTTAAAGCCAAACTATATTTTTATGTAAAATAGTCAAACACTTAACATTTAAATTTCCATTGATTATTTATATGTTCAAATTATATACAAGACTTTCTTATGAGCCTCATAAAATTTGTTCTTTCAGCTTCAGTGTACAATTTGATTCTATAAATAACATAAACCATAAACAAGATTAGTGCCTAAAAATTTTAACATATTCCATTGAACAGACAATACAAAGGTAAACAATGATAATTACAATATACATTTTACCAAAGCAGCTAATAAAGTACCATGAAAACACTGAGAAAAGAATAACTAATCTGATCTTATATTATTTAAACCATTAACCTTGAAAATTCATACTATTACAACAATCTTGTTCTAGAATAATTTCCTTCATGTACTGATAATTTTTACACCTGATTCACTGTTATCATCTATATTTTTAACATTATTCAAAGTGACTTCAGTGTCCATGTGGATGACTCATCCATAATCCTGTTTTTACACTTATTTAGCAATTTATTTCTCAAGACTGATTTCACCTCATCTCTAACAGCAACAGAAGAGTCATACGTTTTTATTAGCATTGTCTAATATTGCTTCACCTCGCAATAAAATACAAACTCATTTCTCTGCAAATATAAACTCGTATTTTACTTATTAATTATCCCTATTACAACTATTATTTAATTAATAAATACATTAACATTATTCTTAACTCTTATTTATTTTACAGTGTTATTAATTATTCCATGTATCTTTTGTTGTTGAGAGAAGTATACAGTTTTTAAATTTAGCCTCATAAATGGAAAAATTTTTTCAACCTAAATAGTTAAAAATTTTGGTAGATATGAAGTTGAATTACTGAAGCCTCAAAGATTATTCTTTTCAATTCTCTCTCATTACCATTATAGAAAGAGATTTTCTAATGCGATAATAACAAATAAAAGTTATCTTCAACTAGGTCTCTTGTTAATATATAGGATAAAATGGATAAGGACAAAGTTGAAAATATTTAAAATTTCAAAGTTGCCTAGTTCATTATTCTTATTTTCTCAATCAAAATGGTTTTCTACAAATGAGACTTTCATTTTCATCACTCTTCTGATAAATATTAAATTATAAGTTTGGCCACAACTGTCCAATTATCTTTCAAGGATTTTTGCATCCATGCTCATGAGAGACATTGGTGGTGGTTTACTTTTATTTTTATTTTTTTGTAATTTCTTTGCCTTATTTTGTTATTAAAGAAATGCTGGTTTCATAGAATGAGTCACAAAGTCTGCTTCTGTTCTCTGAAAGAAATTGCAGAAAACAATTGGAATAACCTCTTTCTTAAACATTTTAAAGAATTCTTCAGTAAACCCATCTGGGCCTCATACTTCCCATTGTGAAAGGTTATTAGTTATTGATTCAGTTTCTTCAGTTGAATTGTCTATTTGTCCTTTGATGAGTCTGGCAAATTGTGTCATTTAAGGAAGTGGTCCAGTTCATATATGTTATCAAGTGTGTGACCATAAAGTTTTTCATAGTATTCCTTTATTCTCCTTTTATTGTCCATGGGATCTGAAGTGATGCTTCTTTTTGTCATTTCTGAGAGCAATTTGTCTCTTTAATTTTTTTATTTAGATAGTAAATAGAGTTTTATCAACTTTATTGATATTTTCAAAGAATCTGCTTTTGGTTTTGTTGATATTCTGTATTGATTTCCTGTTTTCAATGTCAATTTTTTTCTATAATATTTATTATTTATTTTATTTTGCTTATGTTTGATTTAGTTTATGCTTCTTTTCTGGTTTGGACAGGTGAAAACTTATACTGTTGGTTTTAGATTTTTGTTCTTTTCTAATATATACATTCAATTATAAAATTTTCCTAAAATCCCCAACTGTTACGGTATCTTACAAATTTTTATGTTGTATTTTTATTTTTATTTAACTTAAAATATTTCTTGAGATTTCTTCTTTAGTTCATTTGTTATTTAGAAGTGTGTTATTGAATATCTACCTACTCAGAAATTTTAAAATTTATCATTCTGTCATTGATTTCTTGTTTAAATCCAATGTATTCTGAGATTAAATATTAGATAATTTTTATTATTTAAAAATTGTAAGTGTGCTTTATGGCCCAGCATGTGATCTATGTTACTGAAACATTCCACATGAGCTTGATAGGAATGTGTATTCTGCTGTTGTTGGGTGAAGTACAGGCCTGTCTCAGCAATATTTCTCATATCATTCCAGACTACTGCAAAAAAGGGAATATCACAATGAAGTAAGTCAAACAGATTTTTGCTTTTTCGGTATACATAATAGTTTTGTTTATACTATATTGTAGCCTATATGTGCAATAGCATTATTTTGAAAAAGGACATAATTTAATTTAAAAATATTTTATTGGCAATAAATGCTAACAATAATCTAAGCCTTCAGTGATTCTTAAACCTTTTGCTGATGAAGTGTCTTGCCTCAATGTTGATGACTAATGACTAGTCAGGGTTATGGTTGCTGAAGTTTAGGGTCATTGTGGAAGTTTGAAAAGAAAATAAGATAACCATAAAGTTGACCCCATCAATGAACTCTTTTATGAAAGATTCTGTGTTGTATAAAATGCTGTTTGATAATATTTTACTCACAGAAATTGAACTCAGTCCTCTGAAACTTTGCCACTGCTTTTCAACTAAGTTTATGAAATATTATAAACTTTTTATTGTCCTTTAAACCATGTTCACAGCAGCTACATGAAGACTAAATTCTATCCCCATTAAACTGCTTTCTTTGCTCATCATAAGAAGCCACTCTCTATTCATTTAAGTTTGATAATGTGATAATAGCAACTTAGTTATATTCTGAAGCCCCACTTCTCATTCTAGCTCTCTTGCAATTCCCACAACTTTGCAATTACTTGCTCCACTCTAATCTTATACCCTTCAAAGTCATTGACTTTAGGATTTGAAACTGACTTTTTGCTACCTCATGTTAATGTTGATATTTTGACCTACTCACATGAACCATAAATGCTCTCAATTACATCTAGAATGGTTATTTTTTTTCCCACAAAGTTTTTTATATCACGTAAATTTATCAGAAGAATCACTATTTATGGCTGGTATAGCCTTACAAAATATACTCCTTAAATGATAAGACTTGAAATTAACAATTATTTTTTGATCTATAGACTGAAGAATAGATGTACTGGCAGACATAAAAACAATATTATTATTATTATTATTTGTAAATCTCCTTGAGAGATCTTGGGTAACTAGGTGCATTGTCACTGAGCAATAATATTTTACAATTTTTTTTTTCTGAGCAGTTGGTCCAATAATGGGCTTGAAATAGTCAATAATCTATGATGTACATAGACATGCTGTCATACAGACTTTGGTTGTTTCATTTATAGAATGTAGGCAGCTTAGATTTACCATAATTCTTAAGGTTCTAAGATTTTTGAAATAGCAAATGAGCATTAGCTTAAACGTAAAGTCATCAGCTGCCTTATTCCCTAACAAGAGAGTCTGACTCTGAAATTTTAAAGATAGACATTAACTTTTTCACTCTATCTGTAAAAAATCCTCAATGCCATTTTGTCTAATATAAAACTCTTTTATCTACACTGAAAATCTGTTCTTTAGTGTAGTCATTTTATCAATTATCTTAGCTTGATTTTCTGGATCACCTGCTGCAGCTTCTCTCTTAGCATTTGCCGCATCACCTTGCACTTTTATTTTAGAGAGGCAGGTTGCTTTCTTAAATCTCTTGAACCAACCTCTGCTTTCATACGTTTCTTTTGCAGCTTTCTTGCCTCTCTTAGACTTCATAGAACTAAAGACAGTGCGTTGCTCTGGATTGGGCTTCAGTGTACGTGAACGATGCAGCTGGTTTCATCTTCTATTTAGGCCTCCACAACTTTCTCCACATTAGCAATAAAGCTGTTTTGCTATATTATCATGTGTGTTTTCACTTGAGTGTCATTTTCATTTCCTCAAAAACTTTATTTTGCCTTCACAACTTAGCTAGCTGCTTTTTTGCAAAAATACTAGCTTTGGCCTATTTTGGCTTTTGCTATACCAAGACTAACTTAAGATGAGAAAAGTGTGACTCTTCCTTTCACTTGAACACTTAGACACATTGCAGGATTATTAATTGGCCTAATTTCAATATTTTTGTGTCTTCAGGAATAGGAAGGCCCAAGAAGAGGGGGGGATAGATGAGGAAAATTCTGGTCAATGGAGCATTCTGAACACTAACAACATTTGTTCTGCCTTATACAGGTCTAGTTCATGGTACCCCCAAACAATTATAAGGGCTGTTAAAATCTCTAATTACAATAGTGAACTCATCTATTTCTCCTCGCAGATCTGTAAGTTTTTGCCTCATGTTGTTTGATTCTGTATTATGCATACATGTTAAGGATTTCAATGCATTCTTGTAGACTTGACTCCTTTATCATTAGGTAATGCCCTTTATTCCTAAAAATGTTTCTTGGTTGATGTCTGCTCTGTCTGAAGTTAATATAGCTACTCCCAGTTTCTTTAGGTTAGTGTTAGCATTATATATATTTTTCCATTGATGTATAATCTTTATCTAATATAAAACTATTTTAACTATGCTGGAAATCTGTTACTTAGAGTAGTCATTTTCATCAGTTATCTTATCTTGATCATCTAGATCACCTGCTGCTGTTAGTACTTGCTGCATCACCTTGCACTTTTATTGATAGAGGTAGCTTTTTTTCTTAAATTTCATGAACCAGCCTACACTTCTTTTTGCTTAAGGTTTATTTCTTTTCAACCATCTATAACTGGGTCTTGAGTTTTTCTCTATGGTGACAATTACTGTGTCAATTACTGTTAGAATTGTCACAGTAACTGTGTTTCAATTACTGTGTTTCAATTGGTGCATTTGTACTGTTGCTATTCTAAGTGATTGTTAATATATTTGGTTAATATCTACTATATTTATTATTGCTTTTTATGTTTTTCCTTTGTCTCCATTTTTGTCATCTACTCTTTGTCTGTCTCTTGTGGTTTTAATTGAGCATTTTGTATAATTTTTTCTCTTATCATGAGTTGTGCATTTTTTTATTTATCTTTTAGTGATTTCCTGAAAGTCTGAATATACCTTGAAAACTAATAAAAGCCCACTTTCAAATAACACTATACCACTTCTCAAGTAGTATGAGTAGATTATGATAATGAAATAACTATAATTCTTTCCTCCCATATTTTTTTCATTGCTGTTATTCGTTTTACTTATGTATAAGAATATATAACATGTTTATATTTCTATATATGATGTATACATAAGTATATATAATTGAATACAAATTGTCATTTTTATTTTGAAGAAACTGTTATATGTTAGCTTAAATAAGAATAAAAAGACTTTATTTGATATTCACTTATTCCTTATTTAATGCTCTTCCATTTTAATGTAAATTCAATTTTCTGGCCTATATTATTTCATTCTGTCTAAAGAACTTGTTTTTCCCTTTCTTACGAGGCAAATCTGTCAATAAGTCACTTCAATTTTATTTTGTTTCTAAAAGTACTTATTTCACTTTCTGTTTTCAAGGGTAGTACGCATAATTCAAGGTCAGTTTTTTTGTTCACAATACTTTTTACTATTTCATTCTGCTACCTTCCTTGCCAGATAGTGCAACTGGTTCTGAGGGAAGTTAAATATAATTTTTATTTTTGTTTTATAGGTAAGGTATTTTTTTCCTTCTAGTTTCATTCAGGATTTTTTTCTTTTATCTTTGTTTTTTTGTCGTTTGAAAATGATATGTCTATATATACTTCTTTTGTGTTTATCTAGTTTGACATTCTATGAACTCCTAGGATTTGTGCTTTGGTGTCTAAAACAAATTGGAAGAAATTATGAGTCATTGTATTTTCAAATATTATTTATGTTTCTTTCTCTATTTTTTCTCCTCTAGTATTTCCATTGTATATATATTAAATCTTTGCTTGTTTTTCCAAAGTCCTTAGATATTCTCTCTCTCTCTTCTTTTTTTTTTCAGTCTTCACTCTCTTTGCTTTTCAATTTTGAAAGTTTCTATTCTAGCTCAGAGATCTCAGAGATTCCTTTCTGAGCCATATCAGGCCATCACAGGTATTATTTATTAATATTTCTGCTACAAAGTTTTTTTATCTCTAACATTTATTCCTTTTTCTTTTAAGGCTATCCTCTTCTTTATTGACTTTCCCATGTATTCTTGTGTGCAGTCTACTTTACCCATTTGAGCCCTAAGCATATTATTCAAAATGGTTTTAAATTCCAGGTCTGATAATTCCAACATCACTGCCTTGTTTGGTTTTGCTGCTTGCTGTGTCTTTTAGAATTTTTTTTCAACTGTTACTCATATTTTCCCTTTTATCCTGAGATGGAGACTGTTAGCTATAGGTGGGTAGAGTTCAGTATTTTCCTTCCTCCACAGGAAAGGCTAGAGCCAATTGGAATTGGGTATTTCCCTTTCAGGTTAGTTTGGCTTTTATAATAGCCCATCAGAATGGGTTCTGGTCAAATAGTCTTTGCTAAGGCAGATGGTCAAATAGTCTTTGCTAAGACAGACTTCCTTAATAAGAACAGATCATTCTGGCATATCTTAAAATGCTTCCTTTTTCCCTCTCCTTGCCAGAAGTATGAAGAGATCTCCCCCACCCCAATACTTACCATGATAAGCTGGTCAAGTTCCTAGAAGTAAAACTCACAAAACTGTGGGGTGACTTGGAATATATAACTCTACAGTTTTTCTGAAGTGAGCCTCTAAAAATTTGCCAACTGCAGTTTAAGTTTTCCCATCCCAGCACTGATTTCCTCAGTAGTTTCCATTTGTCGGTCTCTGCCCCTGTAAGCCATGATTTCCTTTATTTTTCTGTCTGACTCTCCAGTCTTGGTTTTAGCCATTTTTCCTGTATCCATCTCTCTCTTAAAGATCCAAGAAGAGTTGTAGATACTTCAGTCTGTTCATGTATTTACTTGTTTTAGTACAGATGGTGACTCGGATGCTCCTTATATGCAAAACCAGACACCCGGATGATTACCATTACTTTTTAGAAACTGTCACTTTTTAAAAAAATGTCCTCATTAGCCAGAGTACTACAATGTAATAGGATAAAGCCACAAGTCTAAGGATCTCTTCTTTATTTTCTTTATATGATTTTCTTTTTTTTTTTTCATTTGTGGTCTGTTTTATCTTAACTGTTTTATAAAGTTTGCTAAATTTTATTGTCAAACTATATAGTATCAATTTTTTTTGGAAGAGCTATGTACACTTCAGATGAAAGCATAAGTACAGTATCAGGACACAAGGGCTATTGGGCTTGAGCATACATTGCCTTATGTCAAGGTTGCGGTCTCCATTTTTTTATTGTTTGGACTTGTATAATATACCTTTCTCATTTTTTATTATCACAGCTTATTTAATTTTGTTTATCACTTTGCATTATATATTTCTCCATCTACAGTACATATATAGAATTTGTATATCAGGGTTCAGCTAAGAAAGTGAAACCACTATGAGTGATATGCAGTAAAGTATTCATCATAGAAATTAGATCTTATGTATTTATGAAATCCAGTGAAAATATCGTATTATGCTGAGCCCAAAGTCACTGAAGGCCAAGACTAGCAGTAATTACAAAGGGCAAAAGTCTATAATGTACGTTGGTCATATCGTTACAATTAGAGTTCATGAGAATGAAGACAATGTACCAGAATCTCTGGAACACATTTAAAGTAGTGTCTAGAGGGAAATTTATAGCACGAAATGCTCACATGAGCAGCAAGGAAAGATATATAATCAACACCCTAATGTCACAATTAAAATAACTAGAGAAGCAAGATCAAACAAATTCAAAAGCTAGCAGAAGACAAGCAAAAACTAGGATCGGAACAGAACTGAAGGAGATAGAGACACCGAAAACCCTTAAAAAAATCAATAAATCCAGGAGCTGCTTCTTTAAAAAGATCAACAAAATAGACAG